>JBBMOY011233652.1:0-22671 GCA_037951405.1 Platydemus manokwari | reverse complement strand
TATTTGTTAAAATTCTTCATGCGATGGATTCATTTTGTATATCTTTGCACACTTTTTTTAATGAAAACATTTTCCAAAATATTATCATATCATTATGAATGATTATAGGAATATTCCGATTTCGAAATATTTTTGAATTTTTGAGATGTGACGGGTGATCATTTGATAGAAACAGTTTTTGACATTTGGAACTAATTGATTTCAACATTTTATAAATTGACTACTTTACATGATTGTGACATGATTACAATTATAATAATGATGACTGTTATATAAATAATAATAATAATAATAATAATAATAATAACACGTGATGTGATCATATGTCTATAAATTCTTTCTTTCTCAGTTACTTCAATCAATTGATTTCAAAGAATCTTGTCATAAAATGCCAGAAAGTTGTCATTATTTCCATTCATCGGACCTGTTGAGTAGTACAGATAACATTATCAAAACAGATCCTTCTGTAACATTCCCATCAAATATTTCACCGCCAAATGTTGTCAGACAGAAACTTTTCAAATGTCATTACAAAAGCTGTCAGAAAGCCTATTATAAAAGCTCTCATCTCAAAGCTCATATCCGAGTTCATACTGGTAATGTTTGCCAAATTGATCACACATAGAAATATATCGGATTCATTATTTAGGTGACAAGCCTTACATTTGCAATTGGGAAAATTGCCAACGACGGTTCACGAGATCCGATGAATTGTCTCGTCATAAGCGAACACATACTGGTGAGAAAATGTTCGCTTGTTCATTATGTCAGCGAAAATTTAATCGCAGTGATCATTTATCGAAACATTTGAAAACTCACAAAGATCATTCCAATTTCAATTATGTGATTTTACCAAATCGAGGCGTTATTGTGTTGTCATCAGTTTGCTAATGGGAAAATGTTTTCTGTGTAAATAAAATGTATCTTTTGTTGATATTTATTGTATGTTTGTTGATGATAAGCATCACGAGATTATGGAAGAATAATGTGGGAATATTCTGTTTTTCCATAACTGCTATTGGTGGTTGTTATTAATTGGTGCTCATTATTCTGGAACAAATTTGGGTTGGAATTCGGAAATTGTCGTTATCATAATTATCCAATGTTATCACAGAAAAAGAAAAATGGTTTGCTATGCTATTTTCTGCAAATAATTTTGTTTCTTGACTGCATCATAATTTTTCAATCTTTCTGATAAGATTGCTTTCCAACCTTTGATTTCTGGAAATTAATTTATATATTATAAATGGTATTAAGATGAAAAGATTATAACGCAAATCCATGTTTTTAAAATCGCAAAATGAAAAATGCATGATCAAGTTGATAAAATATTAGGTATTTTTATCTACTTTGATAGTCACACTTTAAATTATAAAATCGGTTAGAGAAGCCATATAAATCGGACAAACAATTCTCAAAACTGTGATATATGTAAATATTGAGCTTAACGATCACAATAATATAGACCGTTTAATGTTATTTATATTTATTTTTAGCCAAATAAACTAATCATCAAGATTTTACTGACTTAAAATATGTTTAGCACACTGACATTGACATTAAAAATGAATTTACCAGATTGTTAGTTTTGTATACATATCAAAATTGATTAAAGTCACGTGATCTAATCTATTTTTCATTAGCACATTTCTCAATGAATATCAAAAATACAATCTTCCAACATAGATAATTGTTAATTAAAGAAATAATTTTGAAAATGAAGAAATAAAAATATTTTCCGATCACATTAACTTAATGAAGTAGACATAAATAAGGTTGAATCATTTTTAAACCAATCTCCGAATCAAACAGTGAGCGAATTGTCTAATGGTGGATTCCATGTAATACATGATAATGGTAACTTAAGGTTTATTAATGTTACAGAATCATTCTTTGTTATTTATTTCAAAGTTATAAATTTCAATTAATATATCTATAACTTTTAGTTGTATATACTTTCTTTGATACCTTAAATGATTGACATAAGTATGAACAAGTATGAAGCCCTGAAAATGGGTTTATGGTTTCAATTGGACCTTATCTTACAAAATTACCACATCGACTAAAACATGTCAAAGATACAATCGCTATTCATTGGTTTTCGCTATTCATAATGATTTTCTAAAACTTCCACCAAATATTCAAATGAAACATTTGTTATTTAAAAAAACCAAAATAATGACAAATCATAAAATAAACAAATAATTAAACAACAAAAGAAAAATCATAATAAAATAATAAGTAAATAATAAAATTTGGAATACATCTTGTTTATTTATCAAGTAAACCAAAAGCATCACTTCTGTTTTTTCATAGATGTACCCATCAATCGTTGTTTGTGATCAGAAAAAAGAATTTTAAAACTCCCCTCCAAGTCAATTTCTTCATCATTCGATTTAGAATTAAAAACAATTGAACGGCTTAAACAAAACACTGCACCAGCATTGTCGAATTCACCGCAATAATTTGGAGCAGAAAATATCGTTATAAATGAGCGATTAGCAAAAAATTCGTATCCATCTTCAACGACTTGGTGAGCTCGAATAATCAAGTCCAGACTGAATCTCTTAAGGAATTTATCAACAACTAATGGATTGAAAACATAAGATATTCCTCTTTCATTAGGAGCAAACCCATCTTGAGAAAAGAATTCATTATGAAACTCTGAACTTACTAGACTGTTTGGTAAGTCAAGAGGATCAGACCAAAGAAGATCACAAATCAATCCTTCTTCCGGTATATCAAGAGGCCTAATTATCGATCGAATTTTCTGTTTCAAATTATCCAAACTCAACATATCTGGTTTCAACATTTCTGGTGAAAGACCGCCATGACAACAGAAAATCTGATTTTCCAAAATTGCAGCAACTGGTAAACAATTGAACACATCAAGAAATGATTTCCAAAGTTTTATACCAAATCGTCGTTTGCATTCATCATAAAAACCATAAACTCGACTCACTGCTTGACTTTCATGATTTCCTCGAAGAAGAAAAAACGAATTGGGATACTTGATTTTGTAACACAAAAGCAAAGTTATCGTTTCGATACCTTGTCGTCCTCTATCGACGTAATCACCGAGAAATAAATATCTGGTATTGCTAGGATCACCGCAAATTTGCAGAAGATGAATCAAATCAGGAAACTGTCCATGAATATCTCCACAAATTTTCATCGGCCCTTCTGCTTCTATCAACATTGATTGGTTTTGTATTATTGCTTTGGATTTTTGAATAACGACTATAATATCATTCTCCTTCAAAGGTACATTAATCATTTTGGATTTGCCAGAATTTATCAACGAGGTAATTATTTCATCGATGTCACAGACTGTATTTTCCGAAATTATTTTCCTAATTGCTGATGCCGACTGTTTGTTTTCTGTTTTCAATGACATCACATGAAAAGCTAATTTTCTTAGTTATGAAAATGAATAATTTGAAGTTAAACAAGATATTGCTCAAAAATAAATTTCAAGTAAATCCAGATCCAAACTAAAAGTTCATAATTGATGGCTTAATTGATTATTTAAAATTAATAATTTTAATTATTATTTGTTCTTAAATTTACATTCAAATTAACATTTCTTTATAAAATGCAGTTTTTTATCTTTAAGGATTTGAATATTTAATATTTTATTTCTAATCACGAAAGTCACAAACAGAATGAAGAGTAATCAAAAAGACTGATTACTAAAATCACACATAAGCTAAGAACTAAAGTTATCGACCAAAAAAGACTGGCAGAAATCCATGGAACTCAAATTCTTTTTTTATCCTATCGAGTGTATATGATTGGTTAGCGGTAGGTGTGTTCATCGTGTCTGTGTGTATTGACCTTTTTTTCTTTGGGTTCTTTCCTTGGTTCTTGTGACCCTTTTGATTGATTTGTGATATACCCAGTAATATTAACAAATACAAGCCAATAACACAGATGATATTGATTTATTAAAGAATAATAATACCGCTATGGTTAAACTTTCCTTAATATTTTATCATATGTATATTTTGAAAAATAAATATCAAACAATGTAAATTAAAAACATTTTGATTGATCATTGAAAGTAAATTCTGAGGTTATGAAAGTCGAAATAAAATCTAATATTCATTTAATCGCATTTTTAAACGACATCTGACAGTTAAAACCAATAATAAATTATCACAAGTAAAGACATAAAATGTTTTCCACTAGACCCTAACTCTTTTTTTTGAGTAATATCTGAGCTGAGAACATGCATGAAAGTGAATTATAATTTCAATTAAACAATGTTGCCTTTTTATCAATAAATAACATCAATTTCAATATCACATCGAGCTGACATGATGGGATAAAGAACAATCAAAAGGCTATAGAAAATCTTAGAAATGAAAGGAGAAAATTATAAATCGGATTTTCGTATCCAAGAGTTTTTGAAATTTAGTTAGTGACTTTAAACAAATACTTAATAAGAGAATCTATTACGTTAGATTAAACGTAGAATCCAATGTGATCATGCAAACTTTCTGGACAAATCGTTGATAAGCCGATGGTGATTAAAGAATATTCTTAAGAAATTAGACATTGAGAAGAAATATTTGAAAAATTACCATGACAAATGCAAACCTTCCCAAGCATAATTATTGACCTACTGAAGAATCTGTATTTTCATTTAACGTAAAATCATAGGACTGTAGATTAACATTTCTAAAGAAAAGAAATTTTAGGAAATTAATGGAAAATGTTTAGCATTTTAAAAGATAAAACGAAACCAAACATTTTAGCTAACATTTTGTTAGATTATTTATTGACTCTGAATGCTGAAATAAATAATTTAAATCACAATGAATTACAAACTCAACTTATCATTAAACACTATTAAATATCACAATAGACCAAAAAGATGGAATCAGCATCCGAAAACTGAATGCAGATCAGAGGACAAATTGTTATAAAAATCTCATAAAAGTCATACAGAATAAAAGTTACCGACCAACAAGAGTGGTAGTTGCTCGGGAAGTCCAATTCCTTTTATAGGGTTACCGTGTGTGTTCATTTAGTGTCTCAGAGCTTCATTTTTCATTCGATAAATTCTTTCATACATCTATCTGATAGCAATTTCTCTTATATCTCAATGTTTTTTCTTATTTGTTAGTATGTACCAGTCGATTATTGAATTCCAAATATTGATTGGTACATGCAAAGAATATAATTAGTTATTGAATCGATGTGTATCAATTCTTTTATGGTTATTTACATGGTTTCCGTAAATATTTTGGTTATTTTTGTGAGCTATCTAACAATGGCAATGAATTTCACATCTCAGTAGAAGTAAATTCTATTTGTCGATAAAATAATAGTGCAGAATAAATTATCGCACACAGTAAATAAAATAATCAGGCAGAATAAAATAATATATCAATGCATTAAATTTAATCGCAGAGAATCTCTTTCTTTTATAGTAATATTACTTGCAGAGATTTATTTCAGCCATAATAAACTGAAGTATGACAAACATATTTGCATGATAAGTACACAGGAAAAGTACACAGTGAATATATTCATCCGTGTGAAAATCGACTACGACTTAGAAAATTTGAACTATAAAAACCAGAATTTCTGACTTTGAGAATCAAACGAAAATTTTTTGTTTTAAATTAAATTTTTACATCTTCATAAAAATCGATCTTTGCCATCAGATCATACTTTTAATAAACTCGAATTGTCAGTTAAGTCATTTAATTTATTAGTGTTAACTTATTATTAATTCTAACATTGTCACTAAATGTTTTTTTCAGTTTTCTGTGGGAACTAGCATCTCATTTTGTGCCAAACTGAACCAGTTGCTAGCTGAGTAAAAATCGGTAATCGTCCTTTTGATTACCCAGAAACAAATTACCATCATCAAAATATTGTTAGTTTAAGTCAAGAAACTGTTTACCAAAATGTACATAGTTTGGGCGTATTATTAAACTATTATTGAGTCATTTCTAATTTTATTTCAGTTAGAACAAAATTCGAAAATAAATTAATCCAAGATCACATAAAGAAATTATTACCTCAAAGTTCGAAATTTTTCTATTTCTAGTACATATCATCGATCTAGTAATCAATTATTTATAATTTGTAATTTAAATAAGATTTAAATCAAATATAAATTATTTTTTTAGCATAACTATTTAACATTAATTCATTTTTAGAATCAATTTCATTAATACAATTATATATTTAATTTAAGATTAAATTAAATTACAAAAAGCCTTTTTTCGATAATGTGAATGAAATACAATAAAAATGAACTATCATCTTTTAATTAAACGTGATTCCATTTCAATTTGGATTTTTAAATAAAAGAGTATATTTTAATCGACTTATTTTAATAAAGTTTACCTTGTTGTTTAAATTTTAAAGATATTTTTTTCATAACGCCAGCATGGTATATTGCTTACTTATTATTATTTCAATACTTTTTAAATTATTTTTCAGTCTCGTTTTTATAATATTAATTCATCGGGTTCAGAATCCAGCGATTCTGAAGAAGAGGTGGTAGCTGAGAAGCCAGTCACTTAGTAGGTTTTCTGTTAAAAATGGTATCATTTCATTAAATAAATCTAGTGTTGATTCAAGTGAATCAGAAGATGAGAAAAGAATCGTAAAATCATCAAGGGAAAAGAAGTCAGTATTTAAATACAATAAATAAATACAGTAAATAAATACAATATTAAATAGATATGAGGAGCTCCAAGGCATTGTAAAAAACTTAAAAAACCACAAAAACATTCAAGATATAACCAAAGTATTGAGTGATTTCGAGGATTTAGCAAAGAGCTATGAAAAAGCTCATAAAACTATGGAAGCCGATGGAGTCCTGAAATTTTACATTCGAGTTATAGCTGAATTAGAAGATTTTACCAATAATAGCTGGGCGAACAAAAAGAATCTCAGCAAAAATAATGCCAAAAGTCTCACAGCTCTTAGACAGAAGATCAAAAAATATAACAAAGATTTTGAAGTCCAAATTAATGATTTTCGAGAGGTTGATTTTTTTTTAATTTAATCTATAAAATTGATTAATAATAAGATTGATTAATTATTATTAATTTTATTTTTATTTTACAGAATTCCGAAAGCTACCCGACTGATTTGATTGCTGAAGTTGAAGGTAAATAGCTATACATTAAATGTAATATTTATTCAAATATAGTCGAGGAAAAGATCACAGAAAAGAAGACAGAGGAACCAAAAAAGAAAGAGTATTCTGATTCTGAAGATGAATTATGGGACAAAGATAGTGATTCCGAATCATCTTCATCCGAAGATGAAGAAGAAATTGAATTGTATAAAAACGATCCAGCAGCTAGATTCTTGAAAAGCCATACTGGTAAACAGAAAGACAAAAAGAAAAAAGACAAACGAGAGAAAGATCAAAAGGAATTGAAAAAGAAGGACAAAGATGAAGAGGATGGCTGGACAACGGTGGATATGTATGGAAGACCGGAAGTGAAACTTTTTGGAGACGATGAAGAAATAACGAAAGATTCGATTTTGAGTAAACTCAAATCGGAAATGGAAGGTCGATTTAATAAAAAAGACACAAAACGATCTCAAGTTGATAATATGCAACAATTGATCGATATCGTTGTCAATAGAGGGTTCGGTATTGGGTTACAAATCAAAATTATGGTTTCCATGGTTTCAGTTTTGTTACAATATAAATGTAGCGCATCAAACCCTTGCATGACCTTGGAAAATTGGAAGAGGTGCGTTGTTTATTGATTATTGAAATATAAATCGATTTATTTAATCGATATGGTTAAATAATAAACTATTTGATAATAATAATATTCAGAATTCTCGAATGTACTCAAGGAATGGTCGACATCTTAAACAAAAATATCAATGATATTTCAATGAGAATCAGCGATATCGACGAAACGGATAAGCTTGAAGTGAGTTGTCATCGATTTAATGTTATCAAATATATTCAATCAATTCTATTTTCAGACAGCTCCATACGTTGTCAATGGTTGCATTGTGGGATTTTTGGAACATTTGGAAGACGAATACACGAAAATATTGACTTACCACGATTTCTCCTCTGATAAAGAGGTCGAATATCGTGATAAACTTCATTATGAGACTCAAGTCATTGCTTTATGTGCCAGTGTCAGTGATTATCTGAATAAGAAAAATTATGGACCAGAAGAGAAATGTCGAGTTTATATGAGACAATTGGAGCATATTTATTATCGAGTTGATCCCACTGTTGGCAAGAAAGATGATATCAATAGCTATAAGGAAATGAGAAGATTGTGTGGATTTATCACATCAAAGGATGAAACTGATCGATTGAGAACTCGTGCTATTTTGTGCCATATTTATTATTTAGCACTTCATGATTATTGGTTTGAAGCTCGCGATATGATGGCAATGTCTGGCTTGACGAATCTGATCGATCGAGCTGATGCCTCAACACAAATCCTTTTCAATCGAGTCACTGTGCAATTGGGTCTTTGTGCTTTTAGACGTGGATGTATTAAAGAAGCTCATCAAGCATTGGCTGAATTGCAAGGTTCTGGACGAGTGAAAGAAATTTTGGCACAAGGAACTCGATTGAATCGAAATGAGGCTACTCCCGATGATTTGTATCGGGAAAAGTTGTTCCTGCAACCATATCACAAGCATATCAATGTTGATGTGATTGAATGTGCTTATTTGGTATCAGCTATGCTCACTGATGTCAATCATTGCCATATGCAACAAGCTGATGGTCGACGAGTGATGATCAGCAGAAATTTCCATTATGTTCTCAAAAATAACGATAGAACGACAATTAATGGTCGACCGGACAATTTGAAAGAGCATGTTGTCGCCGCATCGAAAGCTTTGTTCATTGGTGATTGGAAAACAGCTGCCGATTACATTTTCGATGAGAAAATGAAGAAATCGGTTTGGGCTTTGTTTAGAAATTATGAGGAATTGAAATCGATTATCATTGATAAAATCAAACTTGAATCGATGAAAGCATTTTTATTGGGCAATGCCAATGGTTTCGATTCTCTCAGTTTGGCATATCTTGCAGATGTCTATGAATTGAGCGGTCATTCGGTTCATCAATTGATTAGTAAAATGATTCTCGATGGAAAATTGAAGGCATCATTGGATGAACCATCGAACTGTTTGATTATGCACAGAACCAGAACATCCGGTTTACAGATTGCTGCTCTCAAAATGGCCGACAAAATTTTTCAACTTGCAGAGCTCAATGAGAAATTACAGGATGCCATGAAGCCCAGATATTGATTGAATTCTATTTTTGGGTTTTAATATTCTATAATTATGCGTGTGATAAATATATTGATTGTTGTAAACGGATTGATGTTTTGAGAAAATTTAATTTGGATTCATATTTTCTGTTATATTTGATGTTAATGATCTTCCATTGGCAACATATATCAATGATGTGTGTTCCACTGCATTTCTATTGGCTATAATTAATTTAACTCGTCATGCATGGAATTTGAAATTTGTTGAGTGTTTTACTAATATTTTGATTAAATGCATTTTGAATTTTCGATTTAAGTAATAGAAATAATAATCTTAGAAATTTGAAATAAAGAATTGAATCAACTAGAGCTTTGAAATCTCAGAAAGTGATTCTTTGAAAATTGGTCTAATTGCACATTAGTGGGAAACCAAAAGTTAATCAATTGAAACTCGTTAAGATATTAATGAATTACATAAATCAATAACCGAATGTTTTCTCGTACTGATCAAAAAGTTAACAAATTAAATTAAAAAATGTATCATTGATATTTAATAATTTGAGATGAATAAATAAATGACAACCATCATGAGTAATACAAGCTTATTTTATACTCTGGTGTACTAATAAAATAATATCAATAACATATTGATCCGAATTTGTTGATCAATTTATTATATACACTAAAGCTTAAAATATAAATGATAATACATTAAAGGATGCTAGTTATTATATTAAATTTACCACGTGCATACTGGCGTTAAGATCAAATAAGAACGATGTAAAGTACACAAATAAGTCAACAAACTATAATCTATTGTCCAACCGAATACTTCTCTAAGTAGATCAATAATTTATCCACAAATCTTTGACTTAACCAGATGTGAATTGTTTCGAAATGAAGAATGTTCTTGAAATGAAGTGTGCTTTAAATTGGTTATGAAGTTTATATGAAGCTTTTGAATTGAAATCAGGCGTAATTCTATTGGTAAATATTTATTTTATCCTACAACATTTTCAATAGATAATTAAATATTAATAAATTCCTCTTAGAAAGAGAATTATTCCACTCACAAAAATAAATGTAAAATTTTTCGTACAAGTTTTGATTTTCATTGAATAAGCAACTTATTTGTACCAAATAATCTAACAGTTAATCAATTATAATCGGAATTAAAGATAAATTTAATCATTCACGGGAAATGTGCTTTATCAAAATACATTGATCAATTGGTTTTAATTTGGATTGAATTACCGAAGGTTTATATTTTTTAATTAAAAATTATTTTTATTTTAATGATAAATTATTGGAATCACTGAAATAAAAAAATTGAAATTTATCGAATGATTTTAAATTTTAAAATCACGAATAAAAATGATTTATCAAATTATTAAATTTAATTGTGGATTGGAAATAATTTGTGTTGCCAAATGTTCTATGTAAATTTTGGGGTTTCAATTCTGAATAGCCAAATAATTACTGACTCCTAAAATTGAAGGATGCAAACTTTATTTCTAACTCAAGTAATAAACAGTACGACTCACAAAGTATCACAAAAATACAACCAAAACTTGGATATCAACTGGCTCACGTACTAATCAGTAAGACTCTAAAAACCAATACAGTGTTTCAAAAAACTTAACCAAAAATTTATTTTCAACTGGCAGTTGACCCTGTTTATATCGGTATTTATATACTCGAGATCTGTGTCGAGTTTGTATCACATTTTGATTTGATCTTTATCTTCTCATGTTTCTATTGAACTTAGTGGTTTGTGTATGTGCAATTGGTCAATCGTTATATGTGCATTGTTGTGGGGTTGTCCCTTTTCCAATTATCGTTTTCGATATAAGTCAATTATGATTTATTAATTTTCATACCTGTATGGTTGTGTAAGCACAAGTGCTTAAAGTGCTAAAACTTCTTTTGTGAGATTTCAACTCACTCGATATAAATATTTATATTTTGATAGCTTTTAGAGAAGTCTATTTGAAAAGAAGTTCTTAATTTAATTTCGATTCTTCTGTCCAACCAAGGAGCAGTAATGATTTCAAATTTTTCCTGTATCTAGTGTTCCTGATAACGATAAACGGAAAATGAAGCGTTTTTGAAATGCCTTTATGGTTAATTAAAATAGGTTTTTCTATAAGTATTGAAGAAAGATCTCAATAGATGTTTATGTAATTAATATGAACTTCAAGTTAGGTATTACATCCGCAAAGATTAAGTAATTGTTAAACCTGTGGAGTTCCTCACCCAAAGATGAGTTTGCAGCTATAAATCAGACGTATTTTTAATATCATATCGTTTTTAATATCATATCAAAGTTAAGAAAAGAGGTCCTAAAATAAAATTTCTAATTTCTTGAGTGCATTGCAAAAATCTATATAGGTTTTTTTGATTATATTCTACGAAAACATTGAAAACTTTTTATTCAAGCGCTTAAGAAGAATTTTAGTTGTTGGAAATCAAATATTAAATAGACTAGAACTTTAAAATCTCCTACAATTTGATTATTTGAAAAACCGAATCAAACTAGGTCGAGTTCCAATTTGTTGAAAAAATAACTTAGAAGAGTTGTAATTATAATATGATCTTGGTTTATAATTCTCTTGAGCTCATATTCGACATCATAAAATTTGAGATATCAACAAATACATCAACTTTCACAAAAATAATAAAAAGTTAAAAATAAAACTAACTATTTATATCTTATTGTTTTATAAAATTTGATGATTTTTTGATGTCTTCTTGCTATTTCAATGTCTGGATGTGACTTACCAAGATAAAAGTATTGTAAAATAAATGTAAAAATTAAAGTATTAATTTATATTTAAAGCTTTGGAATCATCATTAAATTGTGATTTGTTTGAAAGAATTTGATTGTTTTTATTATTTTTTTGTCTAAAATTGAATTTTAAGTCAAAATTTGGCAAAAATATCATTATAAACAAATTTGAAATTAAATAGTAAGCGAAAAGTCAGTACATTAAAACTAGGTCAAAGTACCATTTTCTTAATTTAAGCCAAATTGTGTTATAAGTGCACCCTCGTCGATGAAATGCTTGTGGTCACGAGACAATTCTTTGATTAAAATTACAATAATATCAACAAATAATTGATAAAAAATTTAGTTGGTTAAGTAAAAGTTTTAGATGAATTCAATTTATCGATAATTGTTAAATTAAAAATACTTAGATTATTGATAAACCAGACCCAAGAAATTGTTAAGGAGATATAAAAATCTTTCCTATGTAGCTTCGCCAAAGATAGGAAACTGAAATGTTTTAACAGTATAAGTTTTTTTAGTTTTCTAATGCACTTTTAATGCACTTATAAACAGTAAAAACATCGGTTGTTTCCATCAAAATTCATTGTTTCAAAAGTCACACGTGTTTTCTTGAATATTTAAACAAGTCTAAGATATATCTAACTTCCCTCTCCAGTTGTTTTTGAGTTCTTTTTTAGCCACCCAATTCTTCGAGGGTTTTGGTTGTCGCTGAAATCAAGAAGCTCTTGATATGAGCTTAAAATTTTCAAAATTCTGTGAGGACCTTCATAAAGATCTCAGTTCATCTTTATCTTGTGTGGTTATTTCTTCTTTTTTTTTAGCATCGAATTTCCTTAAGTTTGTGGCTATTTATTTAAGCTAGTCTTCGTTTCTTTGATGATCTGATAGTGGTGGTTTGGTTCATTTAGTCGTAACACATGCATATTAATTCTTCATCCAAACAATATTTCAAAAGGAGAATGTCGAACTGAGCTCTGATATCTTACATTGGTGATCAATTCTATGCGAAGTATTAATTAATCCAAAGCCCATTTCTCTGATGCCAACGTTGTTAGCACCATGTCTCGGACCATCCTGTTAATCCTTTCAGCTGGTGTTGGTATGGGGAGGTAAATTCTTGTTTTATTCCAAAACCTGTCGTTAATTCCTTAACTTCCGTTCTCTTAAAGACTCTACCCCGACCAGTAAGCATTGATTTTGGAACACAATACGTATAGATCCATTTATTGATGAGAAACTTGGAAATAGTTGTCTCGTATTGTCGAATAAGTGGCACCAAGCTGAATCTATCTACAATAACTAACAAATATTTAGTTTTAGTCATAAATTTCTCAAGTGCGTAACATCAACAATGATTTTTTCCAATGGATCAAACTCTTCCCTTGGAATCATAATTTATTAAGTCTGTCCAGTGTGTACCTTCCGTTTAGCAAAAATCTCATAATTCCGTACTTCGTATTCGATGCTTCGTGACATATTTAGACAGAGGTAAATCTTTCCTTCTGGGGTTTTACGTAATAAGTTCCACTTTTGTACGGATCTCGTGCTTCACCAAATCTATTAGTCCCAAATCGAACTGAGACTCCACAAATATTAAGGGATTTTCTTTTATACATCTATTTAATGAAATATCATTCTTATCAGCAATGCTCTTTAGTGCAATTTTGATTCTGTCTTGGTCACTGTATTTCTTTCCCACGTCCTTGGTATCAATTGATTCTATCCTTGCAAGGAATATTTCACAAGTCTTCATCATATCCACTCCTCCAGTGAATCATTGTAAAATTTCTTTTACCACAATGATCTCCTTTACTAGAATTTTGTTGTTCTAAACTATTGGGATCCTTATTCGAGAATACACCAGCTAATCGAACATAAGACTTTTTTAAAAGTTTTCGGCCCTCCAATACCCCTCCAATTCCTCTCATTCATTACTGTTATAAATGAGCCATAATCCGATAACATTTCAATATGTGTACCGTTGCACTCAATTTTACTCTACTGTTTACCATCTGCTTTTTGATACATCCGTGAGTGCTTCCTCTTACCATCTTTCTTTTTTACTTCTATTCTATCTCTAGCTAATATGTGGCTTATTGAATCAACCCCACTGACAAGATAGGCACAGGAAGTTAATGCCAGTTTTTTCTCCTCCATGGAGAGTGAGCTAACACAATCTCTTGCTTCACTTTGGTTAGAATATCGGCTTCATCTTCCTCATCATGGATACCCGGAATTTTCCTCGAACTATTATATACAGGCTTTCTGGTTTAATGATATTCTCTAAACGAATGCTATTCTTTTCCATATAATAAACATTTAGTGCTCATTGGACATTCAAAGTTTTAACGTTCAAGCTCACCACTGGAAAAGCAAGCTTCTGGTTTCAAATAATCTCTACGTGGTATGGGTTTTCCTCTACAATCGTTCTAAAATTTAGAGGCAATAGCCTTGATTGATCTTCTTGGTCTCGAACTGATGTGATTAACTGGTGCACGAATCTAAATTTTATCTAACTTGAACAATCCTATAAAGAGCAAAATAATATACACTATTTTTATTATTTGACTTAATTTTTATTCCATCTTTCTTCTTTCCCCCCCCCCAATTTTTCAGTAAACACAATGTTTAGGTTTAAAAATTATTATTGACTATTTTTTGACTTGATCGTTTCTTTTATATGTTTTGGGTTTTTATTTAATCTATTTTCAGGTTGCTCATTGTTTTTCTCATGAATTATTTTTATTTTTTTTTAATTTTGTCCTTGCAATGTTTATTGGACTACGGTGAAATTTTGAAATTAATATTGTTAACCACAACTCATCTGATCATCCTTTTCTTCTATTAGAGAACAACTGCAAGAATTTGGTTGCCAACTGTTTCCGTTGATTTTTCCTGTTTACCATAATTGGATATCAATATATTTATCAATTGGAAATCGTTGTCTCTTCAGTAATCATTTAAACCATTTTCTATAATAACAATTTACGATATCTGTCTGATAATTTTATTGGGACAATGTATGGTCATGATTGTTGATTGATTAAGAAATTATTTGGTGAGCATAAGAACCTCGCATTTGGTTTTGCACATCTCAGACACGCCTTCGATTTGATATTAGGAGTTCAACAAATTTATAGTGAAAAATCATACTTAAATAGCGAATTCAACAAGTTCAGCAATATTTTAATAATGGTTAACTTCATACTAGACTGGATCTTCATATAAAGATCAGAAGTCCTTGGAAAATAAACCGAACTGAATGCACTACAATAGCATATAATAAGAATCTAGTTGAATCTTGGTAATTTTTTATTAGAACCTCAATTTTAAAATGTATTTACGGACTTAAACTTATTGACCACGACTAATGCATTTGTTTAATGTGTAGAACTCGCAACTTAAATCACTGAAATGTAGAATTTTTAAATCAATTAACATTGTCAAAAAAAATAAGTCAGGTCAAGAATCTTTGCCAAATCACAAATAGGATTCAACGATAATTAATTTATGGTGTTTAGAAGTACTTAATACTTAATAATAAACTTACTAAATATCTGATTATTTCTATGTGATTGTTGTGAATATTAAAAACATTTTACAGTAAAAATATAGATCAAATCATAAACATAAAAACAAATCGGATGATGAAATTCACAAAACCAGTGATAAAAAATTAAATGATTAAGAATACTATATAACAATAATTTTTTCTAAAGATTCTTTGTACTTTATTAATAAATATGAGGCCTTCCAAAGAGAGGAAGAGTGTTTCGTATTAGGTAGTCGGAAACCCTAGCCTTAAACAAAATGAAAACTGATGTAATGTGAAGTAGAAACTTATTTATTTAAAAATTTCCGGATAAGCATTGAGATATCCATGTGATAGTTGAAATCTTTAATCAAATTACAGTTAACATCAGACTTTTACTTTGAATAAAAATACTGAGCTAAATACACTAGATCATATATGCTGAAATTATCTAGATGTTTTGAGGATTTTCAATTTTTCACAATGATAAAGTTCAGAATTGTATTCCAAATTTTTGATATGTTTTCTATCGTGTTGAAATTAAATGTTTCGATTAAAATTTTATCCCACAGTAACATGCTACAATTTTACTGTAATATTCATGCATGGAATTGTAGTAAAATGAATTTAGTGTTTGGTTTTTATATCCCCATTAAACTGTTTTTTTTGAGATAAGAGTCATTTGTTGCTAATTTGGGTTTTGCTTTTATTTTTAGTAATATTTCTATTTTCCATGTTACTATTTTAGTTTTAGTTTATACGTTCGATAAAAATGCTACCATTCTTCTTCTGTCTAAAGTTAACATTAATTTAGTTGCGTTTTATTCGTTTTAACGACGTCTGATTAACTTCGTTCTACCTTTGGAAGTTGGAAAATCTGTTTTGTGTTATCATTAGTTACTTTATTAATTCACGTTTATTGTTTTATCTCAGTTCAATTTCCTTCTGATTTGATTTTTTTTCAAAAATCTTAGTTTTAAGTAAAACCGGAAGCTCTTTTTTAAAAAAAAATGTGACTTTTTATGAGTTCTCAGTTCTAATCTAATCAAGTTCTTAAATTTAATAATAAAAGAAAATTTTCTCATTATTGGCATAAGGTTCTACAGATTCTGTGAGGAAGTTATTTGAATGTATTGGAAATTTTTTGGATATTTTCAATGTCGTCAATATTGAAGGAACAGTAATAAAAACAAATTTAATAAATTTCTTTAAAATAATCTGATTATATTATAAAATGTCGGAACTTGTGTGCGTCTAACTGCCCGTGGGAATTATTCATATATAGTTTTCTAATTGTAAGTATGTCACATGGGCTTGTCCTTTTTCTCTCTACTCTCACTATGGCAAAATTTGTTTATAATTTGTGTTTTAAATTCGCACATTTATTTTTCCCGTAACATCCATTTCTAAGCTTGTTATTCTTTTTAAATTACAATAACAACAATTGGCTATTCTTGATATCAACAAATTTTTTAAATCATATTATCAGTTACAAATAAAACATTTTTGAAAGACGAATGGTTTTTCGATAAATAAACATTTTTATATTTCATATTGTATAATTTTATGGCTCATCTCAGGATAACTCACAAAACCGTTACAAATCTTACGTGATTTATTTATTGATAATAATGTTTCAATAAATAAAATCTCGAGATTAATAATTTGTAAGTCATTGGATGTTGAATAAACTGATAAGTTAAAATTATCGGCTTACATTTGTAAAATAATATAACTTACTTTATAAATCAAACTCAACCTAATATTAATTTTTCTTCAAAAATTATAATTTATTAAAACAATTATAATAATTTAACATTTAATTCCATAATAATCTCTACATAAGCTCATTTATTCAAGTACCGTTTAATTTAAGTTGGAAATGCTGCCCAGTTTATTGATTAAACCATGGTTTTTAATTAAATTATTAAAGTAATAAATCTTAAATAAATTTTCATGTCTGGAACAAATTGATGTATTTTATCGCATTTAAATTTATCAAAGTCTTTCCCAAAGCAAATAATATCATATGAAAGATTTCTCAAAAAACAAATTCATTTAGAATTAATAAAATGATTTGAAGATTCTCAATTCTATTTTGGAATCTCATTAATCATATTATTTTACAAATCCAGACTTGTTAAGTCGACAGAGTTGTTTTGAAAAATTGATTTGTTTTGAGTTGAAATTTGATTGAGAAATCATCGTTTGTCTGAAAGTAAAATATTTCGACATATCAATGACTTGATTGTCTCTAATTAGTCGAATTTTTTCGCTGAAGATTATTAGAAACTCAAATTTAAATTTGAAATTTCCCTGCCGACATTTTTCACCATGCCAATACTTTAGAGTTGAATATGAACATAAAGATCTTCAGATAATCATATGAAATGGAAAAAAAATCGGGAAACTAGATGAGAACAAAAACCACATATCAACATAATTATACTCAAATTTTTTTCACTGAGATGACCTTGATGAATCGATGTCATTGCTTGAGTTTCGACTGAAATGACCGTCGTCACGACAACCATTAATCTGACTGAAGGTCATGTGATATTCTTAAAGAAATTCAATTTACACTGTCAGATTACGTCATGTGAACTGAAGTAAATAATAAATTATTAAACAATGAATTCTCAACCAAATGTGATTATATTTCAGTACAGGGGATTGATTTATATATTAAGACCAATTACATCCAATATCGACAAAGATTTGATTTAATAAAAACATTCCTTCAATCAGTGTGCATAACCTTGAAAATATCTTGCTGACAGTAGATTTCTCTAAACTGAAACTTTACAGCTACGGAAAATTGCTTTATCTGATGTAGAACACCAATTTCATGTTATTAAAAAAATTTCAATCAGACTTGATCTAATAACACACACAGATATTCAAAGTATTTCCCAGTTGTTTCATTAAATAAATTATCATTAATTAAATAAACCAAATATTTGTAATTAAAAAGTATTATCAAAATGCTCAAATATATTGCTATGGTCAATAATTAATTTCTTGTCAACGAAACAACAAGAAACTGGCTCAAAATTCCAGACCTAAAATGAAAATAATATTAATCTGATAAAATCACACTAAAAATAAAGACCAATCATTTCACGTATATTTTTTCTTAATTAATAAAATAAAATCAATAACTTTGTTTTAATTTCTGATTAAGACAAAATTTTGAAATATGGTACAAACAAGGTTTAGTCATCACATAAAACACAAATAAACAGCAGCATTGTCATACTAGAAAATTAGCATGATGAATATAAACAATCTCATGAAATACAAACACAGAAAAAAAACGAATATTTTCGGATCATTTGCACAATTTATTAAGGAAGAGCAGAAAATATGCAATCTATTAAAGAGAAAAAATAATTCTGAAATTTCAATAAAATACTACAAAAAAAATTCATAATCTACAACAATATTAATGGTCGACACTCAGGACAAAACCATTCACCGTTGGGAACGTCTGTAACATTGACACATTTATTATGAAACCACTCGATTTTACAGCTGCTATTGTCACAAGCTATCATTTTACCAAAAGCTCCCTTTTTGCAAAAACAATAAACATTTTCTTTGTTGCTCTTCTTGCTATTTTCAGTGTAACGGCGACTAGTAGTATTACAATGCAACAAACTGTTCGAACGATTTGAAGACATTCGTTCCAAATGATGGTATCGACCTAAGGCAGACCGTTTAAATTTTGATATTGGCTTTGTTACTGATTTCGATTGAGTTATAATTCGTAAACTACGACGACTTCTATCCTTTTTCACAATATGTTTCTTTCTTTCAAAGCTTACCACATTTCCAGTTTTTAATTTATCTTGATTTTCTCGAGACTTCTGACTTGAACAGACATTGCTTTCAGATGTTTCCGCTTTGTCATCATTATTCATTCCAACTGATGTTTTGTTAATATTTAATTTGAAGTTACAAAAATTTTTCTGCAAACATTCATTTATTTTATCACAGTTACTATTTTTTCGATCTAAAGTTTGATGGAGTTGGAATAATAATTTTTCACACTTCAGTAAAGATGAATCTGAATTAATTGTCAAAATATGTTGTATTTCTTGAAGCAGTTGATTTAATCTTAAATCTATCTTCGAATGACGTCGCAAAGACAGCGATAAGTCTTGGAAATCATTTTCAAAATTGCAGTTTAAAGATATGAAATTTCTATTTACAAAATTTGACATCTAAATAAGTTAAATTAATTAACTAAAGAAATAAAAATACCCACCTCAACTATGAAATATATATAGATCGGATATGAAATAAGAAGATAAAGCACAAATACGCATAAATAAAGTTAATAACAAGATAACCTTATTAAGATAATCTTAATAAGATGATCTAACTAGTATTTAAATTATGTGACTGTTTTTACAATATATAAACAAGCCTAATATAGTTACGTTATAAACTGTAACACTAATTTGAAATATATTTCTAAAATTAATGTAAATTTAGAATATGATATAAGTTATAATGTAGTTTAAAGATAAACTATTTTTTTGAAAATTTTATATCTAAATTATTTATATTTGAAGAGTAATTATGTTAGTTTTAAAATAATGTTTAATTAAATTCTTTTTTCACACGTCATGTGTTCAAGTGTATCAATAATTAGATTGCAAATCCCAAAGTAATTTTGAACTTCAAACAATCACTGATATATCGTGTTTAACAGTATTTTATCTTTGTATCTCACATTATTTTATTTCCGTGTGTAAATATAGAACCTAGAGCAAAAACAATATGGTATGCTTAAATGCTTTGGCGTATAAATGTTCTAATAATTGTTTTAAACTTTTAGAAAGAGAGAACCAAAGTTAAAAGTCAAATAATGTGCTAATGATATAATAGTAAAGAGACAATTAAGAAAATATTTGATACAAATAAATAATTAATTCTTAAACAATTAAAACAAAATATATAGTAAACCAATTAAATTTTGATTTGAAACTCATTTACTGGAAAACTCCCGATGAATAAACTATCATGGTTATAACAATAGTGTCAAAAAACGAATATTACAAAAAACATGACAAACGGCACAAGGTCTCAAGTTATTATTATATTAGAATCTCCAAATCATGCCTCGGAATCAATGATTTACAGTAATCGAAGGATTTATATGAGTGTGGCTTTTATATACTAATAATTCTTATTGTTTTGAACTTAAAAGTATATCTTGATTTCTTTAATTGATTGGAGATTTACTGAAGAGGAGTCAAAGTTGACCCAGTAAAAAAGAAAGACATAAAGTTTAATTGTAAAATGTTCATTGAGAGAATTTCTAAAAATTGAATAATAAACAAAAAGAGTTCACTTTTGAATGTTTTGGTTAGTATGTCATTTGAAAACGACGAATAAATTTGAAAATTTTATAACTAAAAACGCAGATGAAATTTTTAGGTAACAGATTGATTTTTAGCACTACAACTACTAATCGATTCCAGAAAGTAGTGAAAATCTCTAATAGTATTCATAATGTTTAAAAAAACTAAAAAAAAATTATAATCAAAATAATACAACTATAATTTATAAATTATATTCAATTCACATGCTAAATTTCTTTTTTTTTACTTGCCTTCTGTTGTTTTTTGCTGGAATTTCGGAGACAAATTGCATTGTTGTTCTATAATATTTGTTTTGTCAGGATAAATCAAGAACAAGGATCCATAGACTAAAAATTCTCTTATTATCTAACTTAGAATTTTAAATTATCACCATATTTTACAAGATGCTATGCGTCTGACACCTTATCCAATCTGTAGGATATTTTATTTGTTGAAATTTAGTATTTTTGTTTTGTTCCTTTTTAATTCAAAATAAACGTTTATCATCAATAGAGTTGATTTGATCGTCAGTTTTATTATTATTGTTAAAATGTATCACATAGTTAGAGCATTAGCAACTTAGTGTTCCGTGCAAAGTTTTTGCAGTTTGTTAGTGGCTAACACTTCGTCGCTTTTAAGGTTGTATTGAAAACTCATAACTTCAAGTGCAAAAAATATGTTTTCATATAAGACATTATTCAAACAAATATTCTGTCTTTTAAAAATTCCGTTTTTTATAAAACATCTTTTTAAACACATTTAAATTTTATGAATAATTTTTTAAAACATTTTGAGAGGTTACACAGTAACGGTCTGAGCAATATATAAATCATAAATATTTTTTAAAATAATTAATTAAAAATATTCTTTGTTTTAAAATATTAAATTCAACTTTTTAAATTAAATTTAATAATTTAGTAAAATAAGTCAATTTAAATTTTAAACCTCACACAGTTAATTTAGATAATTTTGTAATATGCATACTTTGATTATTGGCTTTTTGCATATTTTGTCCAATTTCAATACCGATAATATGTCCTCATACTTGTCAAAGCTCTCACATAGACCTGTGCACATATAATTAATAGGGTGTTTATAGAAACACTATTCAAGTGATACCAAGTCTTTAAATTATTGTTGTATTAGGTGCAGTCAACATTCGTTTCAATTATCACAATTTGTGCACGCAATATCAGTGATAATTATACGGAACAAACGTCTACACAGAACAAACCAAATAAACTCGAATAACACACTTAAACAAAAAGCATGTGGTTTGTTATTTTTTGTTACTGTTAAATACCCATTAATACAGTCGTTAACTACTTACACTTGATCTTGTTAAGCACGCATTGAGTGTGTTTCAAGAAAAGAGTATTTAAACTAGGGAGAAAATATTAATTTTTGTTATTTCAAGAAATTAGAAACCCGCAATAAGCACGATTTCAATATATTACTTTTCTGTAAACTATTATTCAACAAATATGTTTACAACAAAAGATGCGTGCAATCATAATTAGAGAATAGTCAGATTGAATCTAGAACCACTGATCAGTTTCAGTTATAACACATTTATCACAAAGGCTAATTCATTTTTTGGTCTGTTTGGCATTCTTTATTGAAAAATTCCATCCAGTTATTTATTAATGCCTTCTGATCTTTATTTTCAGATTTCTGGAATTTCAGTTTTTTTGAATACTGAGGAGTTTTGTAATGAATTAATTTTTGTTATAT
>JBBMOY011232541.1:0-15879 GCA_037951405.1 Platydemus manokwari | reverse complement strand
CAGTTTAGATATCTAGAACTTCAGAATAATGTGAATGGTATTTTAGAGCAATTACAGCTATATAATAAAAAGATAAACTGCTCTCTAGAATAGTTAAAAAGATAATTTTTCATACACATCAATTTGAAAGATTCGATTAGCTTGAGTTTATAATTGCTCAAGTTTGCAAAAGGCCACAACAAGTATAGTTTTATAAAAATAAATATCTTTATATAGTTAAGAAAAAAGTGTTTATAGTTTTGATTTTCCATAATACATGTAAAGATTATCTAATGAAAACTTATTTCTCTACACAACCCTTCGTGTGATGTGTGGAAAATTCCATTTTCTGTTAAAGTAGGAATTACTAGTAATCTTTTGATTCACCGTAAAGATCTTCAAAAAGTCAGCCCACTTCACGATATTCTCCTCTTTCACTGAGAATTATTTACAAAAACATGAGCTCTTTAGTCGTTTGACATTGTGATACGATTGAAATCAGATCGATACACAATCATCTAACAAACTATAATCAAGCGTTTTTGAATTTATAGCGATACAACGAATACCATTTTTAAAATATTCAATGATTTTGTTTGAGAATTCACTCTGAGGCACCCCATATATCTTGTCATTTATTCACAGAATTCACAACTCTTTTTATAAATGTTACTTTCAATATTTCTTTTTGTATTCAATAATCAATTTGGGGGGAATCATTTGAATTCTAACTTTGTAAAATTTGGAAAGGACAGGCAAACAATTTTAGTTGGTGGATTCATGCTGTTGCAATCGGTTTGATGAAAATCAAATGAACAATGGAAAGAAGAAATGGTTTTCATTGTATAAAATAATAAAATTACCATGTCAACTTGACAAAGTCCCGGAATAACTAAAATAACTAAAAAATATGTTGTTGTACTTTTCCTTTCAAGTTTGGATCTTTTAATCGATTTTCATCGCCGAAATAGTCACTGTTAAATAATCTTAGAATCATGTTTCAAGTGAACCTAATCGAATATTATATTTTATGAATAAGCAACTTTATCGTGACAATTAATAAGCTATCCTTTGTCATGAATGCCTAATGAATGCTAGATTTTGTAACGCTCTGTAAATTTTGCTTCTAATAAATTGTTTATTATTTGTATTTAAAAGTTCATGGAAAATGATTAAAAACCACATTAAAGTTGTCCTATTAATATTTTAGAAGAAGCTCAACCTGACTCAATCTATCCTGACCCACCAGAAGATTTTCAACCAAACTTAGTTGAGCCAATCGGTAAAGACGTCATTCCAAAGGATTCTGAAATTCCAGATGAGAATAATTATAATATACCAGAAAAGCATCTAGACGATTTAGCCATAGCAATTGGAAAACACAGCTTTTCCTCTTTCATTCCATTAATATATCATTTGATTTACAAGAGATCTGATGGCATTGATTGTAATGAATATCAAAAAGTCTGTGCCTTATTTACCTGGCTGACAACCAAGAATCTTCATGATTTAAAATTTTCTAATGAATCTCCACCAGCGGATTCTCCCGAAGCAGTTTTATTAGGCATATCCACTGGTAAGACAGCTTACGCCCAGGTTTTCCAAATGTTATGCAGATATGCTGGTCTTCAATGCAAATTAATCCGAGGATATGCTAAAGGTGTTGATTACAAACCTGGAATGAAATTAGGTGGTGGAAAAGAAGCGCAACACGCATGGAATGCCGTTAAAGTTGATGACATTTGGTATCTGTTTGATTGTCATTGGGCAGCAAGGCGTCTCATGGGTAAATCAATCAATTCGGATAGAATCAAATATGATCTTGACCTATTTTACTTTATGACAAACCCAACTCAGCTACGCTATACTCATTTTCCATTCGAAGATGATTGGCAATTGACAAACAAAAAGATAACATTAGAAGTAATTGGTGATAATTTCCCGGGTGTTTCAAACACTTATTCAGGAATTCGAAGATTTAACTTTGGTCAAACCGACATTTTTCAAATACAATTTGGAACTTTATTCCCACACTCAAGCTGTCTTGGATGTGAGAGAAAAACTAGTTCTCATGATAAAGTTACCAATTGAATTGGTGGAAAAGATTTGCCTAACATTTACTTTAACATTGGAAGGATTGGGAGAGATTTATGAAGTAGGCGATCAATGATATTTATTAATTACATTGGATATAGAAATTAATATTCACCATTCTACCAGGGATCCAATTTAACGAGATACGGCATTCAAGAAACCAATAAACAAACTGGAATTTGTACTTTGAACTTTAGATTCCCGAAATCCGGATCGTACAAATTATTGCTTTATGCACGCGAGTATGGCGATCAGATTTTCGGAGGAATATGTGAATATCGTGTCAATGCTAAATTGCCCGAAAAAGAAACTGTTAATAAAAGTGGCGAGGTTGTTGTGTTTTTATATTGTATTTCATTTCAATTTAAATTTGTTCTGTTTATGCATGTGTTACTAGAAGTATGCTTAAAATATTAGCGGTTACTATGACAACGATTCTAAACAGAGTTGTTTTTAGATAAAAATAATCTAACGATAATTATCATTGTTTCAATTTTCACATTGTTATGAACTCGTAAAACGATATTAGAACTGTATTCAATTAAAACACGAATACATCATTTCTATTTCAATGAATCAGCTATTTTTTTTCTATTTATTTTATTTTTTTACCGTTTATAATTTCTAATAAATGTTAGCAATTCTCGTTTATTCACTCTGGGTGTCATAAAAAATATCTTTGGAATTATATATTTTTCTACAATATTGGGTTGAATTTATCGAGTTTCATCTGTTTTGTACTAACATATGTCTCTCGAATGAACTCATTATGAACTGCTACTCACCGGGAAATGTCGAACATTTTCGAAATGAGCAATCAATAAATCCCATTGGCAAAGTTTATTTAATGAAGCTGTGTGTGTGTGTGTGTGTATGTGTGTTGTCATCAGTTCCTGGGAAATCGTTATAAAATATCATTTGTATCTCAATATCGATTATTATTATTCATTTAAAAGCACCTGCCCTTCGACAAAATATAAACATTTTCATAATTTTTGATATTTTTTCGTCCGAAATAATTAAAAAAAATCGAATAGTGCCTAAATATATATCTTTAACAATGGGAGATTAATTCCATTAATTAAAATTTGGATTTCAATGCAAACCAAATGTAATTATAAACAAAAGAAACAAATTTATTCCAAGGAAACAAACTTAATTATGATAATATCCCCCATAGAGTTATGGGATAATTTTCCTATAAAACACAAACGTTGATCGGATAACAAAATTAACGGTGAAAATGTTAATTAAATCATTCGAAGTCGATATAAAGAAAGAAAAAAATCTAGTCTTGTGCGATAAAATTATATTTGTCATATTAAACTATCTTCGTTGTTACTCAACATTTCTTTCATGACTTGTAATGATTTTTTCACTCTGGTGTTAGTTAAATTATCTTTGACCGTGATTGTGATAACATGGATTTCTATTTCATTATATTTAGAAAGTCATGGAAGAAGAGCATGTTGTACCGTATCCGCCTACTCAGCAATCTTCGTACGGAAAAACAGAAATGGCATGCCAATACAATTTGAAGTGTTCTTTGGAAAATAGCTCTTCTATGATGTTACCATATGGGGAATTCGAAATTTCGTTTTCAAAAGCAGAAGAGGTTTTTTAACTGTCATTGATCACACTGATAAATAATGTTTAACTCAGGATAAAAATAATTTTCCCCGTCTAATGGCAAGGCTGAAAAGTTCTTTCCATGAAGATAACAAATTAATAAGTCGCTTACTTCAAAGAAACACATATGCACACAATTCAGTCGATAAATT
Source organism: Platydemus manokwari (assembly GCA_037951405.1). Taxonomy (NCBI): domain Eukaryota; kingdom Metazoa; phylum Platyhelminthes; order Tricladida; family Geoplanidae; genus Platydemus; species Platydemus manokwari. Next base: position 12,025 of record JBBMOY011232541.1, on the reverse strand, counting down.
TATTATCTTAGCATTTTTACCGGATGCCGGGGAGTATGCATTGGAAATTTATGCTAACAATCCTGAGAAAGAGGGGTCATCGTTTTTCTTGGTAAGATATAAATTTAAATCCTTTTAATGTTTTAAATAATATATTTAAATAACATATATGATTATTATTAATAATAATATTATAATAATGCTACTATAATAATAATAATAAATATTAATAATAATACTACCAAAAAATACTTTGTAATATTAGTTTTAAATATAATTTTTTTTCAAGTGCTCACAATAGTCAAAGTTGGAATCAACTCTATGTGGAGAAATTTAAAAACATTTTTTTAAAGAAAAAATTTAAGAAAAACAATTATTTTGAGATTACCAATATTTTGAATTTATTGATTTTTGATGGATTATCTGAACTGACCTGATATTGGGTACTCGATCATTAAATTTAATTGTTTTTCTATAATTTAGCTTGGTAGTTATTTGAAAATATTAATAAGATTAATTGATCCAATAAATTATCCTATCACACCTATGTAGTTATCGAATAAATTTATGAATCAAATAGTTAAATCCGAAAGAAATTTTGACATTTTTTTTAATATGCGTACACCATACGTGTTATACAAGTAACGGAAATAAAATGTAAAAATAATTAAATAAATAATTATGAAAATCAAGTATGTAAACAGTCTATGAAGTTTTAAATTATTTGAAAGAGATTACATTCAATTGAAGCTTGAATTATATGATTGAAGTGTGTTTTTGCTTTCCTGATACACAAGGCTTTATTTTAGGCTTTACAACTTGTTGTTCATCTTCCAAAATTTCCAATTTTGGTAATTTTTTAAAGTTAAATCTATTTAGAGTTGGGGTGGATTATTGATTATTCTTTTAAATCACTTTCAATATTCTCATCTGACAGAAATCTAAAAGTTTCCCAATGAAATCACGAATATTTGATTTTTAATATTCGATGAAATGAAAGAGAAATCGTTTAGTCTTTTCCTCAAGATAAGGTTTTCAGTTTGATATATCATGCTGCCTTTTGAACCACTTCGACCTGGTTTTTCATCACTTTAGTACGAGAATTTCTCATCAGGTCAGGATTCTGGTGAAACATAGGTTATTATTGTCATCAAGTTTCTTCATCTACAAGCTCGATTTTTTATATTTTCATGTTAAGAGTTTCCATTTTGTCCATCTAAACAAGAATTTGATATATCAAAATAGTAGTCATATATTAATTTAGTATTACTGCGTGTATGTAGACTCCAATGTAATAAATCTATCCCTTATGTACCTATTTTTTATTAACGGCCTTGCACAACAACGCTCGGCATACATGAAATACTGGGATGTTTTTGTCTATGAGATGTTTTATTTGTTTCGTTTTAATTTTTCTAAACATTCCTTAAATTGAAACAAAATTTCTTTAACAATTCTTTTAAATTCAAAATATTCCATAATAAATGCTGCTTCTCTTCAGATATGGCAGATTTTTTTGCATACAGATAAAGGCAGTGATTTACCGATAGGACTTCCAGACATCAATCCAGGGGCTGCAATTGGGTCTCAGAGCCAATTTGCAGAATATGGATTAGGTGTTTTATCTCACTCTGACCCATATATTACGGTACAACATAAACAGAATAATAGCGACGATGAGAATGGTCAGCATGATCTCACTGTGTCGATAAGCCTTCCGCAAGTCAACTCTATTAAAATTCTGGGTCAACTTGTCGATGTGAGTTCAGCCGAAGAAGAAATCGTGAGTAATTTTGAGTTCTGATTGATTCATTTTCCAATTTTGAATTTAGGACTTCTGTGACTATTTGTTACAGCAGAACATTCTTCAAGGAAAAGAATTAACATCAGTCTTATTTAACATGCGATTTCCTAAAAGTGGATGCTTTTACAAGCTCCATATATATGGTGCTCCAGCCACAAATGACACAGAAACTTTGCCAATGGTTTTCTCATATTTGATTAATGCCCCTCAGAGGTTGAGCAGTTCAGACGTTCCATACTTCGGAAGTCAAGAAGGCCCATATCCATATCAATTATCTCAGTGGAAAGATAAATGCAGATTATATGAACCAATAAACAAGAAAATAAAGACAAATAAAGATTCTGATACAACCGTTCGATTTTCGTTACAGGTATTTACGTTATCCTTTAATCATGACGAACTTTTCAATTTTCATTGATAAAAATGTCAACTTTGAGTGAACTAGATAGTATAAGCTATGAAATTTCAGGAAAATCCAGCCAATACTGATAAAGGTATCCATTGCGTGGTACTAAGTAATAAATATAAAAAAATAGTGCGTTTTACTCCATCAATGAACCATTCCATCGAATGATTTAAAATACTTTTTGATAACGATGAATATGATTCCTGTTATTATTGACAATGCCTCAACTAATGAATCCTCATACATCTTGAATAGTTTCTTATCAGTATTTTTCTCAGACTTCGTCATGAACCTTTGACTTGATAAACATTTACGGGAAATATATATTATAATTTATCATTATGTTCATAAAGAGGAACTCTTTCATCATTTTTTTTGGAGACTAATAACACTTCACGTTCATTAGTTTTTGTTAAAATTAATTCATTATAAGAAAACAATGAAATTAAACAACCTTCCTTAATAAAATTGGTCAATACTATTTTTACACGTACTCGCCATAAAAAATTTGTAATCACGATTCATAATGGTGTTCTTTGATCTAATTCTTTAACCTTGTTTTGAAAAATAATCCCATATTATACGATATCTATTTGTTGCGTTTAATAGAGTAAAATTTTGGCATTGTATTCTAAAATTCAAAAATGTACTCCATAATCGATTGTCATTGTTTAAAAATTCACAGTTGTTTTAGCCAATGCTATTGTTATATTCAGGTTCCAGACGCTTTTCATGTTGCTGTTGTTGTGTCGGGTGAAACCTGGAGTCAACTTTCAAGAAAAGACGAAAATAGTGTAATTTGGTCTGAAGATGTTAATATCGAAGCATCTGTACCGATAGATTCAAAAATTACAGTTTGTGCTTGTTATAGTGAAACTATAACGAGCTACAGCACTATTTTAGAATATTACACGTGTTAAATTTTATGCTATTTATACGTTTTATTTTGGTATTGTCTAGTCTATACGTGAATTATTTTTCGGTTCTTATCATTTTGTTATTTAAATTTGAATTTTCCTTCGCTAGGAAATATATGATAAATACAATATAGATGTTATATACGATTCTGACACCATGATTTCTATTTGTATTTTACTTGTGGAACTGGCTGAATGTCATTATTTTATTTCGATAAAATTATTTGGTTTCGCAGAAAACAGTGAATTAATAATAAATTTGATTTTTCATTTTTAATCGTTTTTTCCCCTAATCTAAAATAAATGGAAATCGTTGTTTTAAAATTTCAATAACTGTCACGTAAATATATTCATTTTCTTCAAAACAAAACTAATTCCAGGTGACACGTTTCTACATTCATGTAAATTTTGTAATAGTGTGAATGCTATGTTCACAATTTCTATGTAAATCATGATCATTAGCGATGAAAATCTTATCGACGACAGATTTGAGGTTGACGATTTTCATTTTAAAATTTAATAGGCTTACCGATGTTTCGTAAAAAACATTCATAGATCTAACAGATTTTTTATTGATGATCAACGTGTTGTTTATATGCATCCTAAAATCTCTAATGTTAGCTGTTGGTATAAATTGGGTACATTCGATTTTTGCACACGACGTAGAGAAGTAAAAATTTGTCAAAAATTTCGTTAAACTATTAATCGATATTAGGAATTAGAATTTACCAATTCGACTACTATTCGGTTTATAAAGGGCTGTGGTAAATTTTCTGTGACTATCACATAATATATTTTAGACATATAATCAATAATGATATGAGTATGATTAATTTTAATTTTTGATTTTCTGAAAAATCTATCAGAACTAATAATAGTCTTGTGGATATCTTTTGATAAATAAAGATTTTATGTGAATATTTCCTAGCAGGAAGCAAATTAAGATATCGTTCACAGTGGGTCTTATCTTTTTAATAGCTCTGATTATCATAATCTAAATTTATGATATGAAACCTTTTCGTAACGCTAATTGTAATGAATTAATTGAAAATTTTGATAATTGTGATTAGTTATTGCTTAAATTTGAAAGTGATTTCGAAAATAAGCAGAAATTATGGATAGGAAAGTAAAAATTTATAATTTTTGAACCACAAATCAAAATGGGATTATTAAATATATGACTAATTTAAACACAATGTATTAATTAACAAGGAGAGTTATTTTGTAATAATCGCCTATTTAATTCTACATGTATTTTATAGACGTATAACTCAGCAAAAATGATAACTCGCTTTCAAATCTGATTTATGAATATAATAATAATTTACATTCAAGCAGTTCTTGTGAAGATTATGATAACAAGACGCGTTCCATAACTCAATATATTGCGCTAAGAGGAATTTTAGAAAGAAAACTTCTATTGTGTCATTTTTCTAAGTAGAAATCATATCATTTCTGCCTTAACGATGATATCGATGGATTATGAGGATCTTGCTATATCGTTTTTAATTATTATCCATTTCGACAATTTCCAAATTTAATTTTTGAGTTCAGTTAGAGATGATCCATATAATCGGAATGAAATAATGGATATCACCGAAACATTTATAATCGATTATAGTATTAAAAATAGTTAAAAAAAATTAAAATAATCTAAGTATGTTTTAAATTTAATAATGACAATAAAAGGCAACTTAGTCTAGAAATTTAACACAATATGTTGTATATATCTCAAGACATCCAATGACATCTCAAAAAGTCATTAATTTAATTGTATAATAAAAGTGCTTAGAATGCATAAATCAATAAATGATAAGGTTCGCATAATTCGAATTTATTAACTTTTGAAAAATCCCTACCAGCTGTAGACAAGTTGTTAGTGCAAATGTGAAAATGTTATTAGACAATAACAAACTAGCATGATATTTGAAAGATAGAGTTACTTTTAGGTTCCTATACTATCTCACTTTTCAATCATAAAAATAAATTTTTGTTATTGTCTAATCGAGTTTCATTTCATATCCGTTATCGCAGCATATACTTTGTACACAGCACCTAATTAACTGCAAAGTATCATTTTTTGTGAATCAAACTTGCAAATGTCTACTTGAATCCACATTCGATGCAATATTCTACTAAAGTGTTATCGGTTATTCATTGTCTATAAATATTCTAATATCTGAATAAAGTAAGTCCCAAATATAAACCCATCGCATTATAAGCCGAATATACCTTTGTGGAATTCTTGGTAAATCGTGAAAATAGTTAGATATATTTATTATGGCTTTTATAAATAAAACTTCATGAGTTCTAAATTAACCCATCAGTGTTCATTGATTTTATTGATCTAATCAAATGGAAATTTTTTTAGGATAACTTTTACACATAATCATGACCTACTTCATCACCAGTATGTAGAGAAATGGCCAGGAACCCAAATAACTAAAATATAAATAATGAATTGAAATTAAAATAAATAAAAAAACCTTTTAAGTTTGATACAGGTAAAAAAAACTAATTCTGTGTTATCTATCTAATTTTTTCTAAGGTTTATTTATTAACATATTGTTGAGTGAGATGAAATTCTGCAAAAAGAAAAACGAAATTACACATTGAAACCCTTGTTTTGGCACTTTGAACATTTACATGCCTACGTGGCCATACAATCATAGCAATCAACCAATCACAGCGAAGTCAGATGGTGAATTACAATTGGAAAAGGGCATAACTAAAAAATACACATATGGAGATTGACAAATCCCACTCATGTGAAAACTCAAAAACCAAATAAGAACACAGATAAACAAACATCAAATCAAAAACATGACACAAAAAAATACACACAGATCGCGAGTATAAAAATGATGTAAATATAGACAACTGCCAGTTGAAAGCCAGGTTTAGGTAAAGATTTTGTAGTTGTGTATTGATTAATAAATTTTATTTTGGAGTCAGTTATTTATTGTTCATTATCATCCAACAATATATTATTTATTTACTAATATTTATTGAACAAAACATTGAATATAAATTATTGATTTACAATCAAGTAATACCCAGTTAATCAATCACAAATAGGACTGCGTCACGATATTTCCATTGCACTACCAGTTCAGAAACTTCTTTCGGCGACCTGAGCACTACTCAGTAACCGATACGGATACTATCGTCAAATATAATCTATGCTCGTGTAACAATATCCAATATATTTCACTATCTACGCTAACCTTACAATCACATTAGTTGCTAAGAGAAACACGTTACAGTAATTAATAATTTCTTACTCTTTTGTTCTCTTGCCGAAATTGTCATTTGTAGACGACTTTCTTCACTCTTAAAATACTATTTGTGCTTCTTACTTGGTATACATCTCTCAGTTCGATTAATCGATTAATGCTTCATATTTCCCAAAATCAATTAATATTTAGCACAAATTTGTAATTTATTTCAAATAAATGTTTGTCACTTATATTTAGGATTGTTCTACGATATTTTAGTAATATTTTTATAATTTATTTATTTATCTTTATTATTAGTATAAAAGAATCAATAATCATTTTTAATGTTTTCTCTTACTTTTGCTTTCAGTTGTTTAAACATACTTTCTGGATTGTGTGAAAAAAACACACTGGAGCTTATTTTGTTATGAATTTGTTCAATAACATCTGGGAGCTTTTTCTTTTTTAAAAATAATTAGTTTCATTTCCGAGATATATTTTATAATTATTGCGATCAATTGTTTATTGATTAATTGTAAATATATCAAAACGAAAAAGTAAATTGTTTTCGTAAATCCAGAAATAATCAAACATAGCAATCTCGAAGCTGTGCATCATAGCAAATAATAAAAGACACGATCAAAATAACTGTATTATTGGGAATAAATAAGAATGACTACATAAATTAGTCAAACGAGATAACTAAGGCAAAATTGTTAAGGTGATATACGAATCTGATTCAGCCAATGAACAAACATCTATTTTGAGACATTACGTGGCCTGGGATGTTGGTACAGAAACTTCTACATTACGGCGGTCACTACAAAAAAAATCTATTTTCATAAATTGACTTCATTATACACTTGACAGAAATTATTGATTTTCCAACGACATAGTGGAGAAATAAAAAATTATAAATAGATCTCTGAAAATTTTTCTTTTATGCAAATCACAAAAAATATTTGTTATTACAATTACGTTTCGACCTTCAGTTACGTAAATGATTTTGCGGATCTTTTAAATTTGTAACTTATTTTAAAATATCAAATCGGTTTATTGGCTTAAGTTAAGAAAAAGGGTTCTTTGAGCCAATTTTAAATTAATGACTTTTCGTGAGTTATTTGACATTAAAATTTATTTGTAATCATAATTTAAGGAAATTTAGCTTTAAAATTTCATTAAATATAAAAGTTAATTTTTAATCATTATTTATAGAAAAATTCAATTTTAGATCAAATAAAAGCAATTCCTTTGGTTGAATCTTTCCAGTCCTCCAAAGACCCAAATTCCGGGCCTTCAATTATATTTGGCCCCTCCAAAATAAGCCTAATCGATTTCAACAACTATATTTTGACCTCCGATAATTTTCCTGTTCCGCGCTATTTGTTCGTAAGCGTCGTATCGACATATTTTATACCTGAATAAATTTTATTAAAATCTTAGTTTTGTTTTATGAAAAATGATTACCATTTTGTAACCATGGGCTTACTGACGGAGGTCATTTGATAATACACTTTTTGTGTGGCTCCTGTGCACCACAAGTAACTTATATTGAGAATTTCGAAAAGGGACAAAACCAAATTGTTGAACCAAATCCCTATTCAAATTCCAATACTTTTTGTGACGTCTCCAAATTTAATTTTTTCTTGATTTTGGTGTAATCTTCATTGGATTACCACATTGACATATTCTGGATCTATTAAATAATTATTTTTGAACTTATATTGCATTAAAATATATTTACCTAATTCTTGGCATCTTTCAATTATTTTTTTATCGCTTTTTTTGTAAAATAGTTGCAAAAATTTCGGGTATCTTTCCATTTGCTTCTAATGTTTAAAAAAGGGGTCCTCGCTAATTTTGAAAAAATTGCATTTTGATCTACTTTGAGCCATTTTTAAAATAATAAATTTTTAGGAGATTTTAAAAATCCTGAGCATGTATTATTTGATTCTAAATGACTAAAATTTTTCTCAAATTCTTTAATAAGAAATTCAAAATGTTATTAAAGAATTTAATTAAATAATCTACATATATTTTTGCATTTCACTCCAAAATTTTAAAATTTTATTTTAGGACACTTTTTTTAAATTTAGCCAAAATTAGAATTAAATTGGAATTAAATTAAAATAAAAATATTAATTCATTTAAAATATCTCAACCGTTGCAGTCTTTCAGTCTATTTCTCCCAATCACTGAGTTAATCGATTGGTAGGCCTTGTGATAAAACAGCATTTGTGCAGTTATGAGAATTATAAAATTATTATAAAAACTTTTTAAAAATAACTTAATGTTAAATAATAATTATATTTGAAAATATTTATTTTTAAAGCCTTGTTTAGGAAATTTTTTGAACATATTTTTAGAGAAGTCTTACTACTTTTTAATAGTAATTTGAAATTATGTATTTTAGAGACGTGTCACAAGAAATATGATTTGAAAAATCCAAAAACACAATCCAATCACCCGAGTAGTAAAATTTCTATCTTTATAATATATTTTGAAACGGGGTTTAATTAATTGTGTATCTTGTTGTACCTACATAAGAATGTTCTCTTTTTCATCACAAAAAGTGCCAATATTATATTTGAAATACGATAAAGTAGAAGAAAGAACTCTGTGGGTATTGCGAAAGGAAATTACTAAAAAATAATGCACTTGGGTTGTTAAAGGAGACAAATAAATATTTTTATGAATTCAATATTAATGTGTTTCATGTATAAGTATAATATTTGTTTCTTCTCTTTTTTGAACTTCTAAAATCAATTTAAGGTGAAATCCGTGTTGTTTAGATTTATCTTCTAACGCGAAAATTAAATATGCTTATATTTGAAAGAGTGATTGAAGTCCTAAAATTACATTTTGTTGTTATCAGAGCCAAATAAAGGTATCCTCGACTTGGAAAGAAGAAGCAAGTATTTCATGAAAAACCTTACGAAACTAAATTCAATAAAAACAGCATTGTTTTTCTGGGTTAAATAATTTATAAAATCACTAGGCGACTTTGAAAGTTTCATATTTTGGATAAGAAACACGGTTTTTCATAAATTATCCAATATCTTTGATGAAAACATCTTGAACTAAAGAAGAAAACCGAAGAATTTTGCAGAATTTGTTGTTACACAAGATATGGTAGAACCTTGAAAGGAAGGCATCTTGATCTTTTTGATGGGTGACAAAAACTTTATTTCGGGAGTTCTTCTAAAAAAAGAAAATGCCGCAATTTAAGCTTCAGGAAAATTACTTCACTTCAACCATAATTTCATTAAGTTTGAAAAATATTTGAACATAAATTCATAGAAAAACTTTATTATAATGGTGTTGTTGAGGAATTTTAGAACAAAAAATACAAAAGAAACATTTAGATTGTCTCAGTTTTTCAATATTATTGGTAAATGTGTACCGAAATCATCTTTATTTTCCTATTTATATAATTTCAATTTTTTTATTAAGATAAGTGAAGATTTTATATGGTAAAGTAAAAAACCAATCCAAGCGGTAAAAACCATTAACACGGTACAATTATTATGACAAATATACATGATAATTTTATCTATTGATATAGATAAGACGATTTGTGAATTTATTCAATTCCATGATAACAATTTCTATTATTACAATGTGAGCTGGGTGTTCTGTTGTATTCGTTAAGGAAACAAGCATTTTCATGGATTAAAAGAAATGACATACATATAAGCTTGTAAATCGTTTATTTTTCAATACATTCAGACTTTTGTGTGAATTTGCCGTCGACAACAATTATTTTTGGTCTGGATAATAAATGGTTAAAATAATTCAAATAAAATCCAAAAATTGTTACGGATAGCAATAATATTTTGGATAATCGGATTTCGAGCTCGGCGGTTCAATTCGGCATTTGATGCATTTGATGCCGCTACCAATTTGCACATATCTGGTTACCGATGCGTCAAATCTTTTTCCTTTGATGACAACAAAAGATCCTGTGAAAATTGTTACCAATTATTCCAAAATTAATTCCCAATGCTAACCTTCCGAGGAACTTTCTCCACTCCCCACGAACATGGCTCCATGACAAATCGATGCTAATAACAAAGCTAAAACCCCAATAAAAATAACGTGTTTCATAATCGAATTACAATTTTATTTGTACATTTTTTTTGATCTTTATATTTCATAAATGAACACCACTACTTCGCAAATTTTCGGTGTGCTAAGATCGAAGAATGAGATAATTTATTGTTTCTTATTATTGCTTCAAGTCTTTGGTGTTATATAAATTGTATTTTCGTGCAATCAATGAAGAGCTGCTTTTGTCTTTGTATTTAAATTCATTTCCTGATACAATAATTCTGTTGCATTTCATAAACAATCTCTCATTTTGAATTTGTTCTTGACAAATTAGAAAAACTTCCTTTCGAATATGAACGAATTTGGTATATTTATAATGATAATCGTTACTAATATTTTTTGTAATGCAAGAACTCTCAAATTTGCAATATTCTACATGATATTGATAATATATACATAAAACTTTTCATGTAGATCAAAAGATTCCTTTGTAAATAAAAAGTTACTGCAATGTAATTTTAAATTGAAGTAAAATTAAATTATTATTGCAGAGCTGAAAATAAAACTCAAAATTGATTATAAATTTTTCAAACCAGTAAATAAATATAAATCCGTAAAACAATAATACGCAAGTGAAATTCCTGGGGTAATAATTACGATTTTTTAATGAATATTTTATTAGAAAAGCTGTTTGAAATATTGTGATAAAAATATAAATGTTGCTCATATCAAATATTAGCGTTATTTTTTAATATAAAAGAATAGGTATATTTTCAAACATTTCTAGTAAACAAATGATCAATATAGATCCAAGAAAAGATACTGATATTTAATTATATCATTTATATTTCTCATTTTTCCCAGTTGGTCATTTCTAATAGTCAGAAATAAATCGATAATTATCTAAACTTAAACAATTTATTATAGCAGTGGTTTTCAACCAGAGTTCCACCAGTAAACTTCAGGGGTTAGACAATTACTAAATTTCCAAATTTGAACAACGGACAAATAAACAGCATGTTAAATTTAATTTTCAAAATCTATTTTATTAATATTATTTCAATATTATTTTTTATTATTTATTTTTCCCATCATTATTTTATTTATTTTAAAAATCAAAAGCGTTTGTTTTTAATATTAAAACAAATCTCATTTTTTATCTAACTTCCCTTCCCCAATGTTTTTGAGATCCCTTTAGCCACTCAATTCATCGAGATTGTTGCTGTCCACGGAAATCGAAAGGTACTTGGTGTGACCTTAAAAATTTCAAAATTCTGTGAGGATCTTTATAACGATCTCTGTGTGATTAGTTCTTCACTCGAACTCCTTGTCCAACTGCAGAAACTCGACAACTTTTTTTTAGCATCGAATTTCCTTAAGTTTGTGGCCACTAATTTTAGCTGTTCTTCCGTTTCTTTGATGATCTGGTCGTGATTGCTTGGGTTATTCAGTTGTAATCCATGCATATTAATTCTTCGTCCAAACAATATTTCAAAAGGAGAATGTTGAATTGAACTTTGATATATTGCATTGATGATGAATTCTGTCCGCGGTATTAATTTATCCCAAGCCTGTTTCTCTGATGCAATCGTTGTTACCACCATGTCTCGGACTGTCCTAATCACCATTTTGGCTAAGCCATTTGCCTGAT
>JBBMOY011231431.1:0-15881 GCA_037951405.1 Platydemus manokwari | reverse complement strand
ATCGATTTTATTATTATATGGGTCAATCAATATACCGATTTTATTATCATATATGATTTAATAAATCAAATCTGTTTATTCAGGGATTCAGTTTCAGCTTCAAATCTCAACTCAGTGATGATTCTCGAGATTTATTCGATAAATTATTCAAACAACATTTCAAAATCGACACCAAATCATTACAAACAAATAGTTTATTATCGAAAAATGTGACCACAGATCAATTGACAATGAAACGTTTCAAGCTTGTAATGGGTTATCCAATCAAAGTGGGATCAGTTTATAATCCAATTGTTGAAGAAACTGATGAATTCGTCAAAGGTTATAAAATAACTCAATCTGTCAGTAAAAATCTTCGAGATTTGGCTAGAATTGTATCAGCTGGGTAATTGATTATTATATTATTTATAAATTATATCATTTGATAATAATGTTTCAATAATTAATAATTATTAACATTTTTATATTGTTGATCATGTATTATCATAATATATTATCATATTGATAATATTATCATATTCATTACTATAGATATATGTTATCATTATTATTTGTAATAATAATAATTATTAATTATAATTTTTATATTGCTAATATCATTCGTATTAGTTGTGTTATTTAAAATATCATAATAATTGAATATAATTAATAATTTTATAAATTTTGTTAATATTGGTATATGATTATCATTATAAATATAAATATATATTATTATGATCATTTTTGAGCATATATGATAAATATTATCATCAATAATAATATATAACATGAATGATAATCTATGATAATATAGGAAAACATTACCTGTATTAGTACAAGGTGAAACATCAGTGGGTAAAACCAGTCTCATTACATATCTTGCTAAATTGACTGGACATGTATGTCATCGAGTAAACAATCACGAAGCAACTGATATTCAAGAATATATAGGATCATATGTTCATGAGAACAATGAAGATTCCAAAAGTAAATTGGTATTCAAAGAAGGTGTTCTAGCACAAGCTATGAGACATGGTCATTGGATAATTCTCGATGAATTAAATCTGGCACCCACTGATATTCTTGAAGCACTCAACCGAGTTTTAGATGATAATCGTGAATTATTTATCGTTGAAACTCAAACATTAATCAAAGCTCATCCAATGTTTCGATTATTTGCCACACAAAATCCACCTGGTTTATATGGTGGTCGTAAAGTTTTATCGAGAGCTTTGAAAAATCGTTTTATTGAATTACATTTTAATCCCATACCAAATGATGAATTGGTGGAAATTCTCGATGAATGTTGTAAAGTTCCCAAAACCAAAGGTCGGAAAATGGTTGAAACAATGAGACAATTACAATTAGAATCTCAAGAATTGGATGTCATTCATTGTAAAAGAAGCTATATTTCATTGAGAGATTTATTTCGATGGGCTCGACGTGTATATCAGGAACATAACAAATGTGATCGATTTTTCGATTGGGATCGAACAATGGTTGAAGAGGGTTATTTGTTATTAACTGGTAAAGCTAGATCCAATGATGAAGTGAATCTCGTTGCCAAAGTATTGTCATCTGTGTTCAAATCAAATGATGTTCAATTAAATGATGAATGGTTCTTCTCTCCAAATGGATCCAATATTGCCAAATCAATTCTTGAACGATGTTCACAACTGACTGGTATATGTAATATTGAATGGACATTTGATTTCCGACGAATTGCTGTTTTGTTGATACGTGCATTACAATGTGATGAACCAGCATTACTAGTGGGTAACACTGGATGTGGTAAAACAACCATTTGTCAATTGGCAGCATTATTAAACAATCAAGAATTGTTAACAATTAATTGTCATATGCATACAGAAGCCAGTGATTTCTTGGGTGGACTACGACCAGCGGTTAATGAGGAAAAGGTTTAGTTTTGATTTTTATATTCAATTGTCATTGGTTCATTATATCGATATTTAATAATAGGATCAATCAAAATTATTCAATTGGGTTGATGGACCATTGGTGGTAGCTATGAAATATGGTCACATGTTTCTCATTGATGAAATCTCACTTGCCGATGATTCGGTTTTGGAGAGATTAAACAGTGTTTTGGAAAAAGATCGGAAATTAACATTAGTGGAAAATAGCAGTGGCAATTTATTGTCAACTGATAACGAGAAACAATCAGTTGAAATTTGTGCCAGTAAAGAATTTCAATTGGTAGCAACAATGAATCCCGGTGGTGATTTCGGAAAGAAAGAATTATCACCAGCATTGAAAAATCGATTCACAGAAATCTGGTGTCCATCCAATTCGTGGAATACCACTGACAGTGGAATGAATGATTGGATACGAATTGGTGCCAAGAATCTTGGATCTGTTAATGAGCTCGATATACGTCAGAACATTGCCAAAATTATCGTTCGGTTTCTTCGACGAGTTCATCAGATATCTCACGAAATCAAGTTTGATTTACTATTTGTTTTAATCTATCAATTGTTAATGGAAATTATATTTCTAGTTTTTCGGTTGTTACCATTAGAGATTTGTTGGCATGGATACAGTTCATCAATACATCTTTATTGAATAATATCTCACTTGATCAATCGATAATACATGGTGCTTATATGGTAATCATTGATTCCATCAATGATAAATTGGATAAGAAATCCATTGAAAATGATTTGATAACAACATTGAGAGATTTGATTGGTCAATTTTTACCACAAATTATTACTCAACAAAATGATTGGTCGATGAATGATAATAATCAATCAATAACAAGAGCCAATAATATGATTGGAATTCATCCATTCTATATTGAATTGGGACCATATTGTAATAATGATTTATTGGTGAATGTTAATGAGAAGCATAATCATTTACAATATAGTTTCAATAGCATCACTACTAGTAACAATTTATATCGATTGTTAAGAGCTCTACAAATCAGTAAAAAACCTTTGCTATTGGAAGGCAGTCCTGGTGTTGGTAAAACAAGTTTAGTTAGTCAATTGGCTAAAATGGCTGGATATAAGATCATAAGGATTAATTTATCAGAACAAACTGATGCCAATGATTTATTTGGTTGTTTCTTACCAATCGAGAATGGTACTGCTGGTCAGTTGTCATGGAGAGATGGACCATTGTTACAAGCATTAAAAAATGGTCATTGGATTTTATTAGATGAAATGAATTTGGCATCACAATCGGTTCTTGAATGTCTCAATGCTTGTCTTGATCATCGAGGAGAGATTTTCATTCCGGAAATCAATCAGACATTCATTGTGAAACCTGGTCAAACGAGATTGTTTGCTTGTCAGAACCCTCTCAGTGAAGGCAGTGGTCGAAAGGGTTTACCGAAATCGTTTATCAATCGATTTACTCAGGTTTACATGAGTAGTTTACAAGCCAGTGATTATGAGAGTATATTGTCATGCTTATATTCACCAATACCAATCCATGTCATTGAATTTATGGTAGAATTCGTGGAGAAATTAAAACAAGAAGTAGTAGTGTTGAAGAGATTTGGATCGAAAGGTTCTCCATGGGAATTCAATTTAAGAGACTTGTGTCGTTGGTGTGATTTGATGATTCGTCATCAGAAATCTCATTATGATCCATCAATCTATGTCAATCTTTTATTCATTAATAGATTTCGAACATTTCAAGATCAAGAATGTGCCAGAAATCTTTATAATTCTGTTGCTGATCGTTATGGTTTTGGCAAAATATTCACCAGTAGCTTAGACATTCATATTGGTAATGGAATGATAACCATTGGTCAAGCTAAAATATCAATGACAAATAATACAATGGTTAATGAATCGATGGAAAAGAAGCTGATTCTTGGTGGTCAATTAGGATATTTGGAATCAATAATGCTGACTGTGGAAATGGGTTGGTTGACAATATTGGTTGGTCCATCTGGAACTGGTAAAACAAGCTTGATCAATCTATTAGCTGATATATCGGGTCATAATTTGAAATCGATATCAATGAATTCTGCAATGGACACGACCGATTTATTGGGATCATTCGAACAACAGAAAGAGGGTGGCAAATTTAAATGGGTGGACAGTACATTGGTACAGGCATTACGCAATGGTGATTGGTTGATATTGGATACGGTGAATTTCTGTTCGGCATCGGTATTGGATAGATTGAATGGTTTATTGGAACCAAATGGTAGCTTGTTACTCACTGAGAGAGGATTGATTGAAAATGATCAAATCGAAGAAATAAAACCCCACAAAAACTTTCGATTGTTTTTAGTCCTCGATCCAGATTGTGGTGGAGAAATATCGAAAGCAATGCGAAACAGAGGTCTGGAAATATCAGTCTTTACGGAAAACAAAGAAATATCTCTGTGTGAAGATGATGCATTGGCTATATTGACTACAATTTATCAAATCAATATGAAAGATGCTGAACGGTTGGTGAGATTTCATAAATTGATGGTGACTGCACAGGAATCATCACCACAGATTAAAATTGGTAACATCAGTTCATTGTTACAAGCTGGTCGATTGGTTGTCCAAGGTTATTCAATTGAGGAATCGTTATCATCAGTGTATGGCGACATTCAATTATTGTTTGATGTTCGTGACGATGTTAACAAATTCATTCAATGTTGTCAAGATGATATCGAATCAATGGACATTGAAGAGAATGGTGGACAATTACCAATGATTACATTAAATGAGCTTCTATTTAATCCAATCAAATCATTGGTTATGCGTCATTTGATTGCATTGAAAAAGACTCTACAAGCTCAACCAATCATAACCGATGATGATAAATTTATGATTGTGAGATTATTTATGCAATATTCCAGTGTGAATGACTTGAAAAATCGAATGGAATATATGATTGAATTTGATGAACACATTCAACGATCAGCAAAAATAATTGGTGATATATTATGTCAATATAAAGGAATAAATCAACATTTACCGATTGATGTGAGATGGTTACCGAATTGGTCTGAATTTAGCAATGTTAATTTTCATCATATAAATAAGTGAGTATTGATTGATATATTTATTAATATATAATTCGATATTTATTGATGAGATTTATTTCATAATTCATTATTATTATTATTCTAGAATGCAACATGCGATATATAATATCGACAATACAACCAATGTTGTTCGATTTACTCGTGGATGTATTCCTCGTTCCTATGGTATCGATGGTGCCATTATAGATTTCATTAATATTTTCAAATCTTATGATTTCGGTAATTGTTGCACAATTGATAATCTTTATCGATTCGCCAAAGTCCGAAAATTATTCAAATCATTCATTGAAACGGAATTGAAAGGCAATAATCATTGGATGAGCACATATGTTTATCATGTGACATCCATATTGGATCAGTTGGCAATTAATCGATCTGATTATCCAGATTTATTCGATAAAGGCCAAATAATTCTGGATAAATTCTTAGATTTAGACCAATATGTGGATATAATTGGTAAGGATGAAATGAAAGCAATTGGCATTGATCGAAATGAATTCCGATTTGTCTATCCCCATTCACAGATGATTCTGTCATCTGACAAATTAGAAACATCGATATGGAGAGTGAATGGTGAGGAGGATCTCAAGAAGTCATTATTCAATGAATTTGTGTCAATGTCAAATTCACAACAATCGGATAATATGTGTGTGAATATTCTTGTCGATCATTTCGATATTGAATCGGTTCGAATATGGCCATTTATGGTCAATATATTGGCACAAGTTCTCAACACAACACCGATTCATTCATTGGAATCATTGGAGAAATTCTTGTCGTCATCCAATGTGTTTATGCCATCGTTACCATGTGAATTACATAAGAAAATATCACAAATGGTTCAAAGTCATAATGGATATGTGAGATTGGTAACACTAACAGATTGGGTGTCATATCTTATCAGACAAGGACCACTTAATAAGATTCTAGCAAGCTCCAATTATCATTTCGATACAGATTCTGATGAATATTCAATTGTATTAGATTACAGCACAACATTCACTCAGGTAGATATAATTATTTATGTGATTATATATTAATTATTATTTATTTTTGCGCTCCAACTGTTTTATTGATCATAATACAAAATACGGATAATATAATTATTTATGTGATTATATATTAATTATTATTTACTATTATACCCCAACTGATAATATAATTATTTCAATTAATTATATAAATATTTATATTTCAGCCTCAAATCGGTAATATTTGGAACAATCCCAACAATGCCATATTGCTTTTAATAAATGGTGGCCATACAACCAATGATATTCTTTCATATTTCGATCATGTTCATGTGTCCAATTCTTCAAAGAGATGTTTGAGATCCGTTAAAACCCGACAGAATCAATTGGCAACATGTAAACAGCTTTATATCGAATGTTCAGCCATTCTATCATCAAACCAATTGAGAATGTAAAGTTTTTATTGATTGGCATTGATTGATTGATTAATAATAATATTAATATTGTTTTAGTGATCAAGAAATGGGACATTTAATGAATCTGATTCAATTACAACGTGATTGTATTGTTGTATGTTGGAATGGTGTAGATTCGATTGATTGCTGGTTGACAGAACATTTCCCATGGTTTGTATCATTGGAAAATGATATTAAAAATATTGACACAACTGACAATGAAGACACTTTGACAAATATTGGTAAATTGTGGATCAGATGGGGATGCATTCAGATGAAATTGTTTGCTATTATGGAATCTTTGGATCCTCAAACTCAAATATTTTGGGAAAACAAATATCTCGGTGAAGAAATGTCACAATTAACACGGGAAAAACAATTGACAAACATTTATCGAACGTTTTTAACAGGGGTCAAACAACCGGAAATATCGGAGCGATGTTGGAGTGAACAGGGATTAGATCATCCATTATTGAATGCCACAGTTGTTAGATTGGATGAATTGAGAAAGAATATTTCCAAATTATCGACCTGTGTTGGATTAAGACCAGTTGGGGATGAAAAATATAAACATTTGAGATCCAAAACATTGAGATACATTTCCAAATATGGATGGAATATACTCTGTGATCAATCATTGACCAATGTTGTTGATATGGATTACGATTTCATTGTTGAATGGAGTTTGGCAACAACAGATTTACTTGATTATTATTTGGAAAATTCAGATAGCTTGGTTTTCCCAGATCTTATCGAACCAATGGCATTGGGTGTTAGTAGAATACTGACTGGGTTCGATTTGATCAATAAATCCAACAAGAACAATAACAATAATAATATTAAATCGGAAAGTGCTACGAAAATCTGTGAGATATTTTGTCGATTTCCAAATAATAACGTTCTGGAATTGGTTGACAAAATATTAAATGATGAGAAAGACATTTTGAAACAATGTCGAATATTAATCGGTGAATCAAATCCCAATGTTGTGGCTAAAATCCATATCAAATTGTTACATCTAGCAGTGAGATTGTTAAATTATGCACAGAATGAAAACATTGGTCAAAAAGATCACATAATAACACTCAACCATAAACTATTATCAATATTTAATAGTTTCTATGTGAAGCAACAGAAAAAACAACAAGAAAAAGAACAAGCTGAAGCATCGATGTACATTGAAAAACAAGAAATTACCAAAGATTTAACAGAGGAAGAAGTGGAAAATCTGGAAATCTATTTGCACGTTTGTCAAGATACTGAAAATCAAGGTTTCGAAATATCGACATCGATGAATTTGGCAGTTTCGAAAATGAAAAAGCTTCGAGAACGATTACAGTCGATGGAAAAAGGTTTGATGGTGTCAGATGATACATTGAATTCAATTGTCAATTTGAGTTCATCTATTCTACAACAATCGGAAAAAGAAACCAGCTCCGATCCAACAGTTTTCTTAGATTGTTACCGATTTGCTGCTGCATTAATAAGCATGAATCACGACAATGTCATTAACAGAGGTTGTTATTTTTCATCACATGCTAGCGCATTGAGTTGGGAATTATCATCATTGAATTATAAATCATCTGGTGGCAAACCTCATGATATTTATCAAGATCCCGTTGATGTTGCCAATATTATTGAAGCACAACAAGCTTTAGTAAATATTCAAGCAAGTTTATCTCATTTGCTCACTATTTATCCCGATCATTCGACATTGCTTGTGATACAAAAGAAAGTCAACAATTTCTTGAATTTGTCTCTTGAATATCCATTGATTGTTTTCATCAATAATATTCAAAGATTGATTCTTGATATCGAACAGTGGGAAATTGTCGCTGCTCGTCATGTGTCGTTGAGCAAACATGTGGATGAATTGAATAATATTCTGGCTTATTGGAGACATAATGAATTGAAAATGTGGGAAAGCACTCTAGCTACAGCTTCATGGAAATTGAGCAGTTCTGTATCGCAAGAATTCTTCCAATATTACAATTTAATCATTACAGAATCGTTGAAACCACAATATGACAATGATTTCGAATCAATAAATGTCATTGTGGAACCGATTTTAAAATCAATAACCAATTCAAATGTTGGAAATTACAAATCAAAATTGAACATTTTGAAATTATTGATTAATTCTGTGAAAACAATGCCAAATTTGGATGAAAAATTTAGAAATAAATTGCAGATCATTTTATCGAATCATTATGATTATTATCATTTGTATCTGGCTAATTTTGAAGATCATTTAAACAGTGAATACAAACGCATTAGTAACGAATTGAATGGTTTTATTAAAACGAAAAAATGGGGCAGTGCTCCACCGAAAGTGAATGATGTAGCCAAATGCCATAAAGTGGTTTTCAAATATAACCGACAATGGACTGCAGTTATCAATCAATCTTGTTCGACATATTTGGTTCTACATCCCATCAATGCATTGAAGGATCTAAGTTTGATGAATGTCACCAATGGTACTGGTATTGAATCATGGTGTAATGAGATGATGGAATATTGTAATGATATGTGGGAAACGATGGAGAGTTTCCAAAAGGAGACCAGAGAATTAGAAGTAGCTGCATCTGTCGCTTCAAAAAGTGCTGATGATGTTACCAATTTGGAAAAGAAATGGAGAAGTGATGTCAAAAATTTACAGCAAAGAAAGCGAAATTGTATTGCACAATTTGTAAAAGATCTTAAAGAAATGGGTTTGAATGCTTATGGTTCCAAATTTCCAAGAGATACTGCTTTGATGACACATTTGCCTTTGGGAGATGTAAAGGAAAACAGTGTTGAAACCAGTAAATCAAGTATTGTTCGTTGTCTGGGCCTTCGTTTACAATTAGATGATTCAAACAAATCGGAAGAATTCGCAAAATTTAATGAATTTAAAGATCGCATAGTCAGTATTTGTGATCATTTGCTGGTTATCGGATGCAATAATTCTGTTAGAATAAATAACATTCGTAATAGTTTAGATATGGTGACAAAATCAATGATGATATTGAAAAATACTTTTCAATCAGAAATACTTGGTAATATTAGCCCAACATTTATCGAAGAGAAGCTCAGAAAAATGAATGCAGATAACAAAGAAAAACTTCACCAGTGGTCTCTATTTTTAGATACCTTAAAAACGCCTACCGAAATCAAATCATTTCCAAGTATTATGGTTGACTGCTGGAAACCTGCTTTTTTGACGAGTTCAACAAATGAAGATATGATGATTGATATCACGAAACAGATCAATGAAAATAGTGTACCTGAATGTTATTTAGTTACTGATAAGCATCTCAAGTGCATTACTAACCAGAAATTAATAACAAAATCAATCGATAATCTTATTGATTGCATAAATAAGAAATTCTCACCGGATAATATTCCTCTGAAATTATCAATTACTAATCAGTTGATAGAATTCAACCAATCAAATCAATACAAAATTGATGGTTTAGAATCGAACATAATAGAATTCAATAGTCAGTCAGATAGCTGTCACAACATATCAGATCTAATTGAGAAATTACGAATTGACATAAATGATAGAATGATGAAGTTTAAAAATATTTTATCCACAAAATTTGATTTTTCATTCACCAATATGATCAGTCATTTAGATTCATTAGAAATGCATTTGGATAATGGACAAATTTGTGAAATTATCAATGAAATGAAACATTGTTTCTATATGATGACAAAAGAGGAAATCAGTGAAAAGAAAAACGACATCAATATGCAAGTTCTTCCATTATTAGAACAATATATTATCAGTGAAAATGATTATGTCGTCAATTTGTTGAATTATCATAAGATTATTGTTGCTGCAACTGATGCTCTTCTTACAGTTACTTCAAAATTAATGACTGATGGTTTGTGTACACCAAATGATTCAGCTTGGAATAGTGATCAAGAAAATTCCACTCCAAACGAAAAGATGAATGATTTTGATATGGCTGGTATGGATGATGGTATTGGTGCAAATGATGTGAGTGATCAAATTGAATCCGAGAATCAAATTGAGGGTAATGATAAAGGAAAAGATGAAACCAAACCGGAAAATTTGGATGATATTCCGGATGAAGAAAATGGTATTGAGATGTCTGAAGATTTTGACGGCAAGTTACACGATCCTGAAGTAAATGAGTCAGATGAAAAGAAAGAGGATAACGATGATGACAAGTTGAATGATTTGGAAGATAAAATGGGTGATGTTGGTGATGCACCTGAAACTGACGTCAATAAAGAATCGTGGGATAATGAAAAGGCTGATGAAGATAACGAAGAAAAAAATAAGGACGATAGAAAGGGTGGAGTGTCGGAAGAAAATACCACACAAATGACAGCAGGTGATGAGAAAGAAGAAAATTCACCTGAACAGAAACCGAATAATAAAGAGACATCACAAGAGGATGACATTGAAAATAAAGAGGATTTTAATGATGCTGAAGATGCTAATCCTGACAATGATGGTGCAAATGAAAATCAACCGGATCCTTCCAATGTTGAACCGGAGCCAACAGATGAACCGGAAGTCGAGGAAAGTAATCCAATTGATGATTTTTGGAATCAAGAAGAAGGTTTGGAAATCAACGAAGATAATGAAGGTAAAAATGAAGATAATTATGAAGATGTCGAGCCTATCCAAGAAAACAATGAAGAAGACATTGTTGACATAAAACCGGCAGAAGATGAACCTGCTGAAGAAATTTCTAATAATGCTACCGAACAAGAAATTAATATTGCTGGTGATAATGCTGCTAATGATGAAAAAGAAATGACTTTTGACACAGAAATGGGTGAAGAGTTTAGTGAAAACGGTAGTAGTGGAAAGGGTAATGGGGTTAGTAATTCAACTGAGAGTGAAAATTCGGAAGGGAAAATGGATAAAAATGAGCCAGTTAATGACAATAAATCACCAGAAAATGATAAAACGCAAGACGCTTTTTCGAAACCTTCAGAAAATCGAACATTAGGTGATGTCAATAAGAATTTTAAAAGAAAAGCTGATGTGATTGATATACAAGAAGATATTGAGAAAAAGCGATCAAAAACAAATGATGCTTTTGGTCATATTGAAGATGATACTAATGAAGAATCAGTTGATCAAGTAATGGATGATGCAACTGCTAATCAGCAGCAACATATCCCTGAAATAAATGACGAAGAAATTTTACCACAAAAGGACAATCAAGAAAATAATTCGGAATCCGATTCCAACAATGAATTGCAAAACACTTTGGATATTAAAAATGATGAGTCAAAGGATACGAAATCGATTGAAAGCAAAGAGAAAAAGAGAGAAGCACCATTGATAAAGGAAAGAGTTGTGGAAAAGTTCTCCTGGTCTCAATATGAATCGAAAACTGAATACTTAGCAAGGCAATTGTGTGAGAATCTTAGAATTGTATTGGAACCAACAAAGGCCAATAAACTTGGTGGTGCTTACAGAACTGGAAAAAGACTCAATATGAAAAAAGTAATTCCGTATATAGCTTCTGGTTTTAGGAAAGATAAAATATGGTTGCGAAGAAATAAACCAAGTCAACGAGAATATCAAGTTATTATAGGAGTTGACAATTCTGAGTCCATGGCATTCAATGTTAACCATCAATTGTTTTTTGAGAGTCTTGCAATTGTACTTAATGGTTTGACATTTTTAGAAGTTGGTCAAGTTGGATTATGCAAATTTGGATCTAAAACCGAAGTGGTATTACCACTTTATCAACAATTTAGTTCAGAAATCGGAGAACAGTTGGTTAAAACATTTGATTTTTCAGATAAATGTTCCAAATATATTCCCATACTGGAGCAATCTATAAAATTGTTTGATGAAAACCGTCAACATTTTTCGTCATCATCATCTAAGGATTCTTCACAATTGCTTCTATTATTGTCTGATGGTGACTTTTCCGAAGATGTGACAGATCCCAAATTTATTAGTCTGATTAGAGAAGCTCACAACAAAGGCATATTTATTGTTGTAATTTTGTTAGATTCAAAGGTGATTTGTTGTTTTCATAATTGTCTAAATTTTTTATATTTAAAAATAGGGTTCAATTCCAAAATTGAAATGTGTTCTTAATGACAGTGATGGATGTGACTTTGTTAGATTCCTTGATGTCTTTCCACTTCAAAATTATACAGTACTTCAAGATGTTGCCAGATTACCGACATTATTAACAGATGTACTCCGTCAATGGTTTGAGATATCATCTAGTGCTGATAAGGGTCCATGTCGATAAATTGTTTGTAAATAAAATTTTGATTCATCGATTGTTTGAATATTTTCTTTAAATTACTTTTTTATATTTTACGGATGACATAGCGTAGCTCACTAAAGTATGTAATCATTGATTTGTATGCTATTACTTTCTGTAACTGTCTAGTTTGTAATCTAAAATTATTGGCACAATTCTTCACATATTTCAACTAAAAATCTCTTCCGTTGATTTCCGCATTTTGAATTTCGTACTCTTCTATCTTCTCTTATTATATGAGACCAAGAATTTGAATAAAATGATATTTGTTTTGGCTAATCTTCAATTAGTAGTCGCTAGTTCTATTTTTTTGAGTATTCTTTTGCACCAATCTTCCTGAAAAATTTCTTTTGAGTTAAGAATCGATAACGGTCGTTCTGTTATTGAATTCAATTTCAAAAAATCTGCATATGCTTCATTTTTATTTTCATTTTATTTTACAGAGACTTCCATTCAATAATAATGGTGATTATTTAAGTTTTTCTTTACAGTACCGGTTATGATTAATGACTATGAAGTTTTCACCTTTTGTATCCTGAAATTTCTTTTGTAATCAGAGGTAATATTTATCAGAGGAAGCATTCCGTAACCTGGAAATTTCGTGTATAGAGCCTTTCGTAAGTAGAAGTAACATTGTACTTTGGAATGTCAAAGCACTCTTAATAATAAAGTTTAAATCAAGATCTAATATAGCAAGAATGTTACAAATTTTGTGAGTGATAGAATTCTATATACAAAGAGCCTGACATCAAAAAGTATATAAGCTGATGAATTTGTATCGCAAATCACTATCATAGAAATCATAATCGATAACTTGGTAAACAAAACAATAATAATCGGAGCAATTGATATAAAAGAAAAGCAGAATATTGTTGAAACTAATAATTCTTTCCGAACTTAAATAATTTGGTAAATTTGTTTAACTTTCTAATAATTATTAGATTATAATAATTATAATCGATTCACAATATTTCAGATTACATCATTGTTCAATCTCACATAATAATCCTGATATAAACATACATTCAAATTCATTAATTGTTATACAAATGCCTTCCTAGGGCTTACCAATGCTTTGGAGTCCATTAGTTAGTTCAATAACTGTTTTAATCTGCAAGACAAATTATTTGTTACAAAACCAATGTGTTGAAGGAAGATGAGTAAAGTTGCTATAGTTCTTATCTTCTGACTACTAAATTCTTTTCTTCGTATAGTTTTGAATTTTCTTCTTAACTTGTAGAGTTATAACTGGGAATAATTATCGGATTATCACGGAATTTATAATATTTGATTAAAATCAATGTGCTGTTATATTTATTTTAACTCTAAAAATATTATTGAAAATAACCTTTACTATTTTTTAATAAATTTGTATTCTTGTTTCTGTAATCATAATTTAATTTATTTTTCTAATAATTTTCTATTCTAATTTACTATGTTGATTTCTAATTCATGTGCTTTTATTTATATTAAATATTTGCATCCGTTGTCTCATTTCATTATATAATTAATGGGAACTCTTCAATTTAATCAATAGTTTTTTTGATTTTTATTTTATTATTAAATCGACTATCTAAAATCAACACTTTCTTGCAAACCAATCAAATAGAGGATAAATTTGAAGTTGAAACACACAGCATACTTACATAAAACTTCATTCAAAATTGAAATGATTTCAAGAAAGAAAATCATCGCCGAGTTCAATGGCTTAGTGAAGTACAAATTCTATAAAATTTACCGTGTTCACTTATCTTTTAATGAATTCGTGGTTTAGGTTCTCTAATTTCGAGTTCTCAACATACTATACATTGTCAATTGCTGTGAATACGTTTAAGTGCCTATGAAAATTTGTTGGGTTTTGCTATTATCAAGTTCTAATAATGATTATTTCAATGACAAATTGTAAATGAAATTGACCAAAAAAATAAATATCAAATATCTATTTCTCAATTTATGGCTCATTATATAATAACGACTATAATGCAAATATAATAAAATAAGTAAATCATTTTTATCATAACAATATATATGTTATTATCTTATTTATTTTTTTTTGCTACTTTCAACATCCGGTTTGGAGTTTTCAAAATTGAACGGTGTCTCTGTCTAGAATTATGAGATCATTTTGTTAAGTAATAAAATAAAATAAAAATAAAATTTTCACATACTCTAACCAAACCATGCTTATTTTCTGTTGTTGAACCAATGATCTGAAATGGATGTTTCTAAAATATTGAATATCATTTAAGAGCTCATTTATATAAATGAGAGTCGATTCAAAATGGGAAAGTATTAAATTTACTAAATCTTCGAAATTATGGTCTGAAAATTATTCATTGAAGACTTCAATTTAAAATTACTTAACAAAAAATATCGATCATTTCGATTCAAAATTACTTGTTTTGAAAATTATTTATTAAAGAGACTAAAATTCTATGGATTTCAATAGGTGTAGATAATTTTATGATGATGTGTTCAACTTTACAAAACTTACAAAGCTTGTGGATAAATAATAATAAAATATAGATGAAAATATAAAATGCAGCAAAGACTTCTTATGGACAAAAATTAGTAAATGGTTGAAGAGTTCCTTACTATGTGCTAAGAAACTCTCGTTAATCAAATAAAGTTTGGGAATATAAAGATGAGTTACTCTAGATCAATATAGAAAGAACACATGACTATAGGTTTTTAAGTAAAAAATTAATTTCCCGTGTTTGTAAGATACTTAGTGAAAAATTATACTTTTTATCTTATGCAAATAATCCTTCAGTTCTGATTATAAAGATTATGATTTAGAAAACGTGTTATATCAAAGTTTATTGTGCTTTTCTGTCATTGATATCATTTTCTACTATGTTGTCTTCATTATATTCATGCTTTATTTAGCAATATTTATTATTATTTGCTTCTTTAAGTTTATATTGGGTAATAAATATTATTATTCTTGTGATTATTTGTGTTAGGCTTTTTTTCTTTGCCACGTAGAGAAAGCTTGATCAAAATTGTTTTGCGTTTCGTAAATCAAAATATTTTAAATTTATATAATTATTTTTAATTATAATTATTATTTATATTTGAAGTATGTTTGATCCTGGTTTCTACAAAGATATTATCGGTTTGATTGTTAGGTAAAAATTGGATCGTAATAATTCTACGACATTAAATGATAATTCATTGAGAAAAACTATTG
>JBBMOY011230320.1:0-15884 GCA_037951405.1 Platydemus manokwari | reverse complement strand
GTTTAAATGATTTGGTAAAACAAAAACTTTAAACAACTAAAAAACATGAATAACTTTTGACTCAGCCTAATATATAATTATCGATATTTACAATCAATTAACTTAATAATTAATCGATATGTATATAAAATATTGTCAATTGATTATAATAATCAAATCAATTATTTATTCAATTATTTGTGAAGTAGTTAATTTAAGAATTAACAACAGAAATATCAATAGTGTCCGCAAAATATTGAATTTTATTAAAATTTTATTTAGTTTTTACCCCATGTAATTGTTTTTTTGTAATGATTTTTATTAACAATAATAATCAATATAAATGGACTTAATAAAAAAATATTTTCAATAACTAAAATAATAATAATAAGTATAATAATTATTATATAATTAATAATTAAATTCGTGATTATAAAATATAATCGTAACATACGGTGACTATAGCCAATATCATATGAATTATGTTGAGTTATTTTCTAACTAGCGTTGGAGTAATTCACCTCAACACAATAATTTTTACAATATCCGGGGTTAACTTTTTCTAGCCTATCGGTCGATTTACAAAGCCATATCAATCACTTTGAAGGTTTCCTTTCAAGTAGGATATTCACTTTTATCCGTCACTCTGAATTCTCTATTATGTTATAGAAATCGACTCTGATAGGTTTGATGAGATATTATTGGGATTTTTTTCTATTGTTCCCTATCAAGTATCCTTTGTATTGAATTTATATCTGTTATCCAGGCATACATTCGGCATCCCGAACTGGCATCAGCGAAAGCCAATCGTGATTTTGTAATAAAATCCGTTTGTGATGCAGTTGAAATGATCAATACAGCTAATAAAGGCATAGGACCCAGTACTCCAAACTTCTATGAGAAACCTGGTGAATTGGCTAGAGCGATAGATGATTTCGATGTAAGTTAAAAGAAAGATTTAATTTATGGTCTCTCATTACTTAATATAGCACTTAGCTATTTTGAAATTGGAAAAATTCGATGAAGGGGAAGCTAATAATTTAACAATACGCCTTAAAAGAATTTTAAACGACTCTAATATACTCGCTATGTCTCCATGTACCAGAGATGAGCATAGGCAAGGAATTTTAAATAACAGCAAAGCTGCTGAGAAAAATCTGCAGGATTTATTGAAGACCTACAGAGGATGTGTTAGTTATGGATTTTCATTGAAAAAATATGTCTTGATATTACACGTTCCAGCTTAATGGTACTTCATCTCCTAACGATTTACGTGCTGCCCAATCTAATATTCTTCAGAGCACTGAAAAGCTACGAGTCGATCTAAGAAGAGCAGTAGCAGATCACGTTTCGGATGTTTTTATCGATATTCAAGAGCCTCTGAAGATGCTTGTTGAAGCTGCTCGATCAGGTAATGAAGATCGAGTGGAATCGGTCAGTCCGTATTTCAAAGTATGATTGGAATTTGCTACGACATTCACAACCAATGTTTCTTGATCCATAGGAAACAGTTGAGAAATTTGTGGAAGTAGCCAACTTGGCTTGCTCGATATCGCAAAATCTTGAAGGTATAAAAATTGTCAGATTATCAGCCAATCAAGTAGAACAATTATGTCCACAGGTTATTAATGCTGCTCGAGTCTTGGTTTTGAGACCATCTTCGAAGGTTATAAATCTTAATCAATTGTTTTTTTTTTATAATTTTTATTAATTTTATTTGAATCCTCTTCAGTGGGGATCGAATAGTATTATCGATTGTTTGTCATTGAATGTGTTCGATAGAATATTTGAATTTCCAAAACATTATCCAGTATTTCCCCCAAAAACATCAGACTCATAAATTAAAAAGAAGAAATGTACTATTATCGACCATCGTAGAGAAACAATGTTTAATGGTTAAGTTTTCATAACCCCTGTAAGCCGCTACTATTATATAAAACACGCCTCGAAAACGAACTGAACAATCACGACAGCAAATTATATATTGAATTAAATTGGTAAAAATTTAATTTTGTTTAAAATTCTCCCAATGCCTCTTTCTTTAAAATCTTTAATTTTCTTTGTGTTCTTAATAGACATTGTATCGAATATTCTACATATTTATCTACATAAAAATCTCTAATCCTTCTATACGTTTCATATCTTCTCTATATGGCCACAACATCTTACTCCTTCTTTTCCATAATTTTCACTCACTGATCTTCTCAGAATCGAATCCAGTTGCGTGGTCGCCATTCAAGCCGCTACGATTTTATAAAAAAAAACTCATCAAAAACGAACTGAACAATCACAACAGCAAATTATCTATTTAAATACAATGATATCAACAAATTAATATAATTATATATAAAGTTTAAAATTCGCACAACCCCCGTGTTCTATGATGCTGTCCAGTTGCCAATTGGTCGATGAGATAACATTAGAAATCTGAATTTTCTTGAATCGCCACTTTTATTTGGCCAATGACTTTACCAATTAACGCTGCCTGCTAATCAATCCTCCGGTGTTTATCCGGATAAACATGATGATTAAGAGTAACCTATCAATTGTTGAGAACAAACAAGATTTTTACTATTTATATTCAATTTTTATATATATATGTTCCTCACATATATTGCCATTCTCATTTCTCCTTAATCATATTAGAAGGCTGTTTATATAATTAAAATAAAAATACTGAATTTATTTATAATTTTATTTTATATTTATGATTAGCTCCGTTGATGAATGAGTGTTTTGAGTACCGACTTTTGACCTTTACAATTATATTTATAGGTTACAGTATAATATTTAATTCAAATATTATTAACTAGTTTGATCACATTCTCTAAAGATAAATGAAAATTCAACCAGCTGTGTGACGAACACACATGGCAATAATTATTGATTTGTCTAAGTGAGAAGCACAATTTACATCTTTAATAATTCAAGAAAAGATATCGAGAAACATGGATCCCATATTGATTTTCATATACATTTAATTTGAGATAATTAAGTTTTCCAGTCTCATTTTCATTCCCATTCTATGATTGTCGTCATTCTTATTATATTGATTCTATCAATTTTTACAGATCCAATAATGATTTCATAACCATTTTATTTGAGATTTACATGTTTTCTGGACCATTTTAACTCCCATTCTATGATTGTCGTCATTCTCATTATATCGATTTTTACAGTTTGCTCAAGAAAATATGGAAGTCTTCAAAACAACCTTTTCAAGTTGTTTAGCAACATTATCTGAAGCTGTAGATAACATCACAAATATTTGGGATTATTTAGTTGTGATGAATGGTCATGTGGAAGAGGATATCAAGGAATGTTTGAAGTCCGCTAAGGTATCGATGTTTTGTTGATTAATTGATTTTATATACACACACACATATATATATAACGTAAATAACTAATTTTCTGATTTTCCTATCCAGGCTGAATAGGTGTTTGTGTACTGTTATAAGAAATTGATATCTAATTTAGAATTCTGACGTGATTTAAGAGCCGCATTTTTTTCAAACGTGTTGCGTAATAAAATTTTATATTGATGATGTGGCCATGTGATAAAAGATTCTCTGAAAATACTCCCTGTTAATGAAACATTTAATTAATTGGCAGACAGCAATGTCAGTAGCTATGAGCTCATATATTCACCCAAGGTGTTGATTCATTCCGTTTTACGTCGATGTATTTTCCGGTTTCACACATTGCGTGTAACGTACGTGGTATTTTCACCACGACAATATTTATTAATCCCAAATTATTAGAAATAGATAAGATCAAATAAGAAGCCTCTTTGTCTTACCCGGCACAAATAGCTAAATTAAAACAATTGAGCCTATCATAGTCAAAAAATAACAAAACTCCTATAAATTTATTTAATGGGATTTTTGGAAATAGTTATCGTTATGGATTGATGCATTGTATAGTTAATTATCCATAGTTTTGTTTGGGAAATGGGATACGTTTGAAAAATATGTCAGATTATTTTAGGAAAGACAACAAAACGTCTGCCTCATCATATTAGAAATGTGAAGAAATCTTAGAGAAAATTTGATGAAATTAACGCTCGAATTTGGGAATTCCATTAGTGAAAAAATTCGAATCTAAGCAACTAAATATATTGATTTTGTGGGATACATGAAAATAAATATTTATTTATTAATGCATTGAACATGAATCTAAAATTCTAATACGACTTTGCATGTGAGCGACCAGATCGAATAAATTTTGATTTTCTTTATCTTATTATTATATCTTAATATTAAAAGGCTGCAGAAGTTGACGATTTTCGTCAAAATGTCGCCATGCTCAAAATGCGAGTAAATAGAGTTTGTCAAGCGGTTCATGGAGAAATGGAAAATTTTCGTAAATCCGAATATCGAACGCGCATTGAAGAAAATCTTGAAGATTTGGAGAAACATGCCATGCCTGAATTTGATAAGTTAGTTCAAAGTTGCATTCAGAAAATGCGAAAAGGAGAAAAAATCAATGAAATGGAATTCCGTGATGTTGTCAACGAAATCTATGATGGTGTTCGTGAAATTTGGAAGTCTGTAGTATTCGGTAGAGATCAAAGTGGCTACGAGACAGACATTGTCGAGGAAGCAGAGCATGGAAGTTGGTTTCCATATTTAATTTATTGACTGAAAATATTTTTAACATCATATTTTTTTCTCTTTGATCAGATGCGAGTTCAGATAATAGTTCTGAATTAGAATCATCAGGTAACTGGGTGAAATGAATTTTATTGGTTTATATGAAATTGCTTGCTTCATAATATCGATCTATTCGTTAATTCTGTAGAATGTTTAATGTCTAATTTTTAACTCCGTGTTGTTCATAATCGAATTAGTGTGCCAAATATTTGAATAACATATGATTGGGATGTACTAGTTAAGCATCTTTTCGAAGATGTGTAATTAATTGATTTATAATTGATTTTGAAAAACTATTTCTGAATTTTGAAAGAAAAATTCAGAAGTACTTCAGAAATTATATCGTTGAGTCAACTAGATAGCCTAAAGATGTAAATTCTGGGGAAGACAGGTATATGATGCATCAAATTTGGTTTTGTAAATCTAAGAATTCCCATCTGGAAATGAAAGAATTTTCGAAACTGAAAAGATATTATTGGCTGAAAATATATTTTAATAAATAATAGATTTTGCCTTGCAATATTGAAAATAATTGTTACCCTATTATTGTGAATATAATAAGATTTTGTCCAGAAATATAATTTATCTTATATTCGAATCTTTTAGATGTTGGAATTTTCGATCTATGATTCGACATCCTATCCATTAAAGTTGTATTTTTATATATTATTGATAAACAGGTGGTACTTCTAGGTAATACTTTTAGTCAATGGCGTCTTATATTTGGAATCGTAATATAGAAATAATAAGGAAACAGCAGGAAAATACAAGGGAAAGATTTATACTGATTTTGATATTAAATCTCAGATCAAAGTCCAACAAAGGCGAAATTATGTTGAATTTTTTCTCATCCCAATCAGAGCTGGTGTTGTATTATACTGCCGGAAAAAATAATCTTTTATACTAATAATAAAATAATTATAATTTATTGATTAATATAATTGTATTATCTGAATAATAATAAAAATATTTCATTATATTATTCAATAAATTATCCCCATTTTCCCGTGACTCATATTAATAAATTGTTTTCATTTTCGATTTGTTTGTCGTCTAATGTTGTTTCATTGCTATGTTCGGATTGTATTAAATGGTTATTTGGGATTTATTTTTGTCCGGTTTTATCGATGATTTTCAGTAACTCTAGTTTGTGTTTCATATAATCAATATATTTCCCCTTGATATTGTTGTTTACCAGATGCACAGGAAGACCAGATTATTCACATCGATCAAGTCAAATCTGAAAGAGCAATGATGAGAATTTTGTCGGGTCAAAACAAAGAAATTATCGATAGAGAAATGGCTGGATTTTTTGAACAACGGAAACGTTTGATGCATGAAATGACTAAATGGGACGAAACCGCCAATGATATTGTGATATTGGCCAAGAAAATGTGTGTTATAATGATGGATATGACAGATTTTACTCGAGGAAAGGGGTCTCTCAAGACAACGATGGACGTTATTGAAGTATTGTTAAAGTTATTTTGGTATTCCTCTTTAAAAACAACAAACCAATCAGGTTGCTGGAAAGATATCTGAATGTGGAAATCAACTCAATAATGTCGCATCACAAATTGCCAGCCAGTGCCCTAATTCGGCACACAAATCTGATTTGGAAAAGTATATGGAACGAGTAACCTTATATTGTCATCAGCTAAAAATAACGAGTCGAGTCAAAGCTGATGTGCAGAGTGTTAGTGGAGAAATAATTGTTTCTGGAGTGAGTTAACTTTATCATTTGGTATTTCTTTGACAAAACCCATTAGATCGATTCTGTTACATCACTTATTGAATCCAGTAAAAATCTGATGGCAGCCGTTGTTGAAACCGTAAAAGCCAGTTACATTGCTTCCACCAAATATAAGTCTGCAAATCAGACACCAGTTGTTCAGTGGCGAATGAAGGCTCCGAAAAAGAAGCCATTGGTTAACGATGAAAAATCGAAGGAACATGAAATGAGAAAATCACCGAGATACGATAAAACCGATCCCAAAGACGAACTAGCTCAATTTGATAGATGAGACTTGTAGTACCTCTTCGATTCATATCTTTCTGCTTTATTCATAATGGAACATATCATTGATTTATAATTCTGATGCACATAACTAGTTTATGCTTGTGAGTTCCGATTTTTTTTACAGCGCAATATTTTATTAACAATACATATATTTGTTTCGTGTTGTTATATTTTTTTCCAATCATCAAAGCATATTATATGGAATGATTCCAACTTATCCACTCAAATTAATAGAAATATATTTCTGATATTTCAATCCACAAATCAAAACTAATTAAAATCCATTATTTAACCCGTAAGTCAACGAATCACAATATTCACAATCAGTTTATTGTAGTCATGGCAACCAGGCAGATTTTTACGACCACATAAGACTTAGTTATTAAGAATAAACATTCGAAAGATTCCAATAAAATTCAAGCTTAGGGCCCCTTATATATTTAAACTTTTCGTATACTTTTCTAAAACATTGGAAAAAGATATCTACTTGAA
The DNA here is from genome assembly GCA_037951405.1 of Platydemus manokwari. Lineage (NCBI taxonomy): Eukaryota > Metazoa > Platyhelminthes > Tricladida > Geoplanidae > Platydemus > Platydemus manokwari. The sequence continues at coordinate 8,741 of JBBMOY011230320.1, read as the reverse complement.
AATCGATTAAATTTATGTGGGATATATAACATGTTCAATCATATTTAATAGGCTCAAAGGATTACTGCTATTCGTTCATTGAACCATTTACGTTCAATTGCAACGTGAGCAATTTTTAGTTCGTCAAACCACTATCATCAAAAATTTTCTATATGATTTTTCTATTCACTTTTGACACCTTAAATTTATTAATCGCATTTGGGCACCACTAAGAGTTTATTGATAGTTGTTTACCAATTTATGTTTACAGCACAAGACTTGGAAATCTTTTATAGTTTTATATTACATATATGATATTATTGGTTGCAGCCATAGTAAATGTAAATTCAAAAATAATATCAAACAACTGAACATTAAGACATGCGATCACGTGACTCTCTACCTAGACCACATTAGCCATTCAATTCATCTGAGCTTTTGAAAATTGAATTTCCGCTTGACGTTCCAATTTGAAACCTCAGATTTCATTGCGACCTTCGTTCTGATAATCACTTTAGATCTTCTAATGAGGTTACTCCAGACTAATACTTTCTTCTCAATTAAAAATTTTTGGTGTCCTCTTGTCGTGGTATCACTTGTATACATATTGTTTGCCACCCGTCTAGAATTTGTGTGAACCATTTCTCTCATGATATGCTTCGGTACATCAGTGTAACCATTTTCAGAATCGAGACTAATCCTTCGTTCAAAAGAGATTTCAAAAAAAGAATTTTGCTGAATCCTGCCAAGTGGCGTTTATCGAAAATTCCTTTCTTGGTAAGCGTTCAAATCAATTTCGTTCACTCCACGCCCTCTTTATCGACTTGACTGCCATGTTTAAACTTGTTCTAATGAATCGTTCTATCAACTTGTTTGAATGTTTCTGATGAGGCTAGCTAAACTTCTGACAAATACTGAATTTCGCACCTTTTTACATTCGCTTTTTCTATTACTACCGTATCATCCAATACTTTCAGATAATCTTTAACTTTTTTCTAAGAGCTTCTGGTTATACAATCTCTGTCATATTCTGATTGTCTTGGAAGAGTTGCAAATAATTATATATATTCCACTATCTTTCATCTGATTTACTTTGGATTTGTGTTAAGTAATTTGTTTTGACATTCTCAGTTTTGGTAAAATCGTGTTTGCTTTGGCATTGAGAGCACAAAACTTCGCCAACTTGAGATAATCCGTTCGTGTTACTATGCCTTTCACCTTTCCGCAATCGTAGTTCATAGTCCTATTCCGATAGATCGATCATTTCCTTTGAAACCAAGGAATAATTGGATTTTGTTGAATTTAAGAATACTTTATTATCCGTGAGTCCAATGAATTTTTTTCTCATACAGATATAATCTGAAATGCATAACGAATTACTGAATTGCCAAAAGTTCTTTGTTTTTCAACAATCGATAACTAAAAGTGATCGCTACTTCCCATACATCGTTTGTAATCAGACTTGACACTACAATAATTGTTTCAAACCTTTGGTGAGAATCCATAATTAATGTTCTGTTTCTAGAGGATAGCACATAATGGGCGTGTTGGAAAAATATAGATAGACTGGTACTCTACTTAGATAGAAAGGAGAGTGTACTATGGGGATGATATAACACGTTTCATTGATAGCGCACACAGTGCATTGAAAATGAAAAATGTCGTAAGATTCGGAAAGATATCAGACTACATCAAAGAAGTATGATTTGATATACAAGGAATCAAAAGGTGAAAATCAAGCCTCTAATTTGTAGAATAAAATTAAATAAATAAAAGAAAAATAAATTTTAGATGATGATTAATTCTTGTATGTCAAAATATTAATGACAATAGTAGCGTCCTTGCGTTCACCACAAGATAACCAAGCCAATTTGTTTTGCAAAATAATTTAGTCTTAGCTAACCTGTACGAATAATAATTTGATTGAAATAAATAAATCTCATAAATAAATTATTGTGTTCATTTTTCTGTGTGTTAACAACTTGAAGTTAAACAGACTTTACTTTAGAACTTATGCTGTTGAGTGGTAAAATCATCAGTCACAACCCAATCGGTGCTTCACACAAAGTTGTATGAAATTTCATAAAACTTTCTGAGCATGCATTAGTCCATTTTAAAGCTCTATCATTTCCAGAAATCGAGGCTTATAGTGGAAACATCATATAATATTATATGCACATAGTCGTAAATACACATTTCAAAGAGTTTCAAACTCTACATTTTACAAGTTATATAAACACTTATGCAAATCAATCAATAATTAAACACCTTAGATAGAAAGTATTTATGCACAAATGTCCTTCGAATTGATTGCTTTCTGTCATATTCCAACGTATAGATAAAATGTTGGGCTGAAGTTGAGAAAAGTGGTTTTATAATTAAATTTTAAATTTGTTGAGTGTATTGCAAAAATCTATATAGTTTATTTAATTACTTTCATTAAAAAATTTTGAATATTTTATTCATGCACTTTAGAAGAATCTTAGTTGTTTCAGCTAACATATTAAATACATTAGAATTTTAAAATCTCCTAAAATTTAATTATTTGAAAAACGGGTCGAAGTAGGGACTTTATTTACCAATTATGTTTTGTTTCTAGTCGACATCTTAAAACGAACTATGCACAGAGCCATAGGAATAAATAAATCACAAGATGTTAATTAAAGAAACTAAATATTTTTCACAAAATTATTAATATTCAAAATTTGCTGATACCGTTGAGTACAATCCTATAATAAATAAACTATAAATCATACATCAATTTTTTTCCAAATTTTACTGACTTATCCCGGAATAATAAATACAAATAATAATATTTTATTTAAAAATGGAATTAAAGGAACACACTTAATAGAAGTAGAATATGTTGGTTACCTAATATAGTAACCATAAAAATAATGAGATAAAAATAGTAATTCTACATACTAATAATAGCACAAAGAAATAAAATTTTAAAAAATGTAATTAAAAGAACAATATAAATATAAGGTCAACATATTAAAAAGCGACGTTTGTGAAATTTTGTTGATCACTCAATTGATTATCGATTATAATAATTTAGTGAATCCCATTTGCTCTTTCCAAAGTTATCAGCTGCGAAGGCTGAAAAATTTAGCTTAGATTAGCCATTCTTGTCTTACATCAATTGAAAATTCATATAACAAAAGCTTATTAAACAAACCATTGCATCCGAACCATACTAAATGTTAAATTCTTATTACGAAATCGAATTCAAACAAACATTGTGTTGTAAACATTGTGTTGCAAACATTAATCGTTGTCATTCAAAATTTTATTAAGAATTCATTATTTCAAAACCCACATGACACACATTGGGAAATTTTCATCGATTGTCTTATATCAAAGCCTTATAATCCAAAATTTAATTCATGCCTCTATTCACGCCTTACAAACTTTATATTGAACCAATTTCAACTAAAGCATAAATAATTCATAAAATCATCTCTAAATTGAGAACCTAAATTTGTGGTCACAAAGACTTTAAACCTAAACACCTTTAAGTTACTCAATAAACTAGTACTCTTACAGATATTGTCATAATAGAAACTCATTATTTATTATTTAGGTCTATTGCAATAGAACCCTAACAATAGTATCAACATATAATAACAGTTATTGTTTCTACCAGGTTATTTGTCAAATTTGCTCTCATTTAAAGAATGCGTTTTATCCAACGATAGCATTGTATCAAGATCTTAGCTCTAATCATTGTAATTTAGCAAATCTGTTGCATAATTAGAATCAATAATAATTATTATACCTTATTGATAGAATTTTTTATTTTATTATTAATCTACATTCTAACTTTTCATATTTATCCATAATTATACACCTTTAGAAATCAGGAATGTCCATTATTTAATATAAACTATAAAGGTATAATTTAGAGCGCCAACGTATAAATCAATTTAGAGTAAAGGTTATTCATATTTAACCAATTATATTAACAATCACATAATTTTCAAGTTATTCTGATCCATATTATACTCAAATACGATAATGTCTCATTTTTTTCATGTCTTTTCTTGTTTCAAAGCCGACATATGGTAAATATAAAATTAACATTTAAAATTTTTCTTCATAATTAAATGAAGATGGGTGAGACCGAATCAATTATGTATATTTTTATCAAGTTTCATTTAATGTCTTATCGAGGACTTCCAAACATTGATTATCAACATGGCACTGTTAATCATTCGGAAATAAAATTATTAAATCATGACACCAAGAAATGTCGAAAACATCACTATCAAGAATTATTCATTCGAATATCTTTGATTAAATCTGAGAATGTTTATACTCAAAATAAATTATAAAATTAACTGATACGCGAAAATTCATCAATATGAAAGTAGGTCAAAGGATATCTTTTCTTAATTTAAGCTTAATATTTTATCTTTATGGAAAATCAATAATTCTCGTTCAAAATTTTTTATATCATTCAAAAATTATTGAAGCAGATTTTCAATTAATTGAACTTCTTTAAAAATTCCTTCAGGTTTCTAAATAGAGCATATCCTTTGTAGATTATATAAGACTGTTGAAAATGGAGTATACTTGTAATATTAATTTTAAGCTGAGGACTTAATGTTGAATTTGGCTATGTAAGGTGGTTGGCATGACATTTGAAGCAGATTGAATAACGAAATATCGAAAATCATTCCTGTTTCTTCATCAATAGAAGGATTTAAATCTCTAGATGTTCAACTAATGACATTTTAAACTGTTGTTTTTTATTTCTATTTTTGGAATACTGGATTTTTCCCAAATTTATATTTATTAAAATAAATCGATTTACCTAAATTAAACTATTTCTCGTGTTGAAAAATAAATTTTTTTGAGACTTGGCAAATCAACTAATTTTAGGTATGATTTCCATTAATATTTATCAATGCAAAACAATCGAAATCTCTGAGTTGGTAATCGGTAGAAGATTTGAAATATTTGAAAATATTTGTTTTTCAAATCAATGAGAGATCAATATGAATTAAATATAATCATCTTAAAAATCAATAAATTCTTAGTGATAGTTTCTATTTTATAATACCTTGTACGTCTGGGATTTGTGTTCTAGGGAATAATAAAATGAAAATCCTTAAAATAACGTATGAGTTAGAGATTTTTTATTATATTTTCAAAATTTAAAATAATTTTTCTAAGAAAAATCACTTTATGTAGTCCACATCGGAAATGGCATACAATACCATAATTTAATGTAGTTATGGAGATAAATATTCACAAAATGTTATTTAAACTAATTTTTCTTGTAATTCTTCTTCAAAATCAATAAATTTGTTAATCGTTGAGGCTTATCAATATTCAAAACTAACAATAGAATATACACACGTGAAAACCATATTTCCCACATGATTGGATTATGTTTGTTTGACTCAATCAATATCATGTTAAATTAAACGTTGACCTTGATGAAAATTTTGATTTCAACTTGGTAAATTTTTTCATAGTATTGAAAAATAACCACTATTGATAAGACGATTGATATGAAATCTGAAATCAATTATCACTCAATCGGTAATCATGAGTCCAATAGTATTTGTAATTTGTGGAGAGTCATGTCCATAATAATGATGTCGTTTTTTCTGATGGCAGCTGCCGTACAAGTATGATATTATGATGATGAACAAATTCGGTTTAATGTGTGATTTAGTACAATGATCCAGATCCGTACATTTGGATGGTATTGATTTTTTAGTATTTATAATTTTTTCGGAAATTTCATATTATCATTGTTCTTATTGGTAAATATTATTATAATTATTATTAATGTCGTTGTTATCATTATCATTGTTAATTAATTTGCACATTTTAACTAATTCGGTAATAATCAAAATATTGATAATCAATAAATGATTTATTTTTATTATTTTATTATTAACAACTATTAAAATGCACAATATAACTCGTTTGTTGTAAATTATATTCGGCAGAGTAAATGTATTTACTAACCTAACTGGGACATAAATAAAGAGTCACATGCAAAAGTCGCATTTTTCTGTGTTGTTATCACTATTATGACAAAAAAATCTGGATATATTTATGATCTAATCACAACATAAGCTTCGAATACTTTGCAAAGGAGATCATGGTAGGAAAAGAAATTACACCATGATTTATCGGATGAGTTAATATGATGAAGACTTGCGGATCATTCCTTGAAGGGATAGAATTAATTTATAGCATAGACGCGGCAAAAATATACACCGACCAGAAATATAATTGAAGAGTATTGCTAATAAGTATTGAATAGGTGTATAAAAGAAAATAGATCAATTTTTATTTCATCTTTGTTCGAATTAAAAACTAACAGATTTAGTCATGCACGAGATCCGTACAAAAGGGGAACCCATTACACAAAATCGAAAAAGGTTTGAAAATCAATCCTGAGAAATGCACTTTTGGCACAAGATAATTTTCTGGGTCATACAATTAATGCACAAGGTATAGTGACTAATAACGACAAATCAAAGAAGATTAAGAAAGCAATAAAACCCGGTAGTATCACTCAGTTGAAGTTGTTCATAAAATTATGCAATTATTACAGGCGATTTATCGAAGACTACGCATTAATTACTACTCCGTTAAATGCGATGATGACTAAAAGCACCCAGAAATTAGAGTGGATTACAAATCGTAAGGAATGTTTTGGAAACCAAAAAGAATAATTATGAACAGCTCCGATTTTGGCATTTTCAGATCCAAACAAAGAGATACGGAGCTATTGTGGGTGTTATTTGTCAGTTGAATGTCACTGAAAAAGAAAGAATATTAGGCTATGGTTCTAGAACTTTTAACAGTCATGGAAAATCTTATTGTGTCACGAGGAAAGAGCTGTTGATAATCCACAAGCTTGCTTTGCATTTTATGTGACTCACACTAATCAAAAAGCAATAGGGTACATAAAGAATGCTAACAAATTTTTCTAAATCCGAATGAAATATCAAGGATGAGCGAAGCATTTGGTTCACAGTGCTTTACTCCGCACCAATGGGCTAAAAAAGGTAAGCCAAAAAGTCAGTTTATTAATGTTCTCGCGTATTCAATTGCAAGTTAAAGATGGTTCAACAAAAAAGATATTGTCGCTGGTAACAGAAATGGTTACAAAAAACAGAAACATGAGTCAATTCTGCGATCAAGCAAAGCAAATATTTTAACATTCTAGAGATATACAAATTATTGGAAGATATGATGGTGTATAATCAGAATAGAAAGAAAAGAAATATTGTGCCAGAGGTTCATTCACAAAAACTGAAGAAATACCTCCATTAAGAGCTGTGCCATATAGGTAATAAGAAATTGGTCGATTACATTCAAAAGATTACATTCAAATACAAAGTGAGGAATTGTGGTATTTGTGTTAAACATAAAGTTTACACTGAAAGGACTAAAGAAATTATGATTCCCAGGAAAGAGTTTGGTCCGTTGAAACTGGCCGTTGTTAATGTTGCGCACTTTATTTAATTAATGACTAAGTTATAAGAGTACTCAAAATTTGTCTACGTTATTGGTCAATAGATTTTGCTTCATTTCCCACGATAATAAACTCGATTGGTAACGTATCAATAGGCAAATCTTTATCCTTCGAATTTGTGTACGGTTATTGGATCTACTAAATCTAAATTAATAAATATTTGAGACACAGCCTTAAATATTTCACATTGTTAACGATTTTATACACGAGAAATAATCAAAAAACATATCGATCAATAAAACCTTTGGTAAAAGAAAGCAATACCGATAAATGCTTGATATGCTACAAGTTTGTTGGCTACACTGTTTATGTCAAATTCTGTGAGTGTCAACATAAAATATGTAAAAAGTACGTTATTGGTTACAGTATTATGTATGGCCATTGTTCAATTGATGAGAATGGTACCACAAATTTACAAAGATAACGGGATACTTACCTCAGAATAAATATAACCAATAATTAAAGTAAAAAATTGCGAAATATAATATTTTAAATCTGAGACGATAGCATTGAAGCTCAAAAGAATCGAGGTCTGCAATATATATTCCACTGAAATGTGATACTCATTACGAACATCAACAATTCAAAAACTCCATTTCTTTTTATTTTTTGTTGACAAGCACTCATAAAGATGTAACTATCGATTTTATCTGAGGAATACTTGTTTTAACTACAAGGAATAATAGTCATGAAACTAAATATTTGTTGAGTGTTTTCAAACCATTATAGTTATATTATTTTAAATTAATGCCGCTTTTGTTTATTAGATGTCGACTGCAAAATAGTCCATCACATTGTATCACATCATAACTTTTACTTTCACTTTCATTGCATTCATTAAAATGGAATGTCAGATAGATAAAAATGTGCATTTCCAGCATTTACTCTTTGTCTATTTTAATCAACATTTAAACGCTGCAGAAACCACCAGAATGATTTGTATGACGCTCAATTTCAATGAAGGTAATGAAAGTGAAAGTTATTCAAAAATGATTTTAAAAGATAATTCAGATGAAAAAATATAACTCAAATTAGTAAATTTTTATGTTTTGGCTTTGTTAGATCCCAACATTTGAACAGTTACAATTTGTGTAACGGTGGTAACGATCGATAAAAGAATTTTTCTGTGACAACTGCCAATTTTTTTAGAAAAAGTTAAGTTAAAAGCACATTCTGTCATAATATTTATTTGAAAAACTGCCATCAACCGCCAATCAATTATTTAAACAAACACCATGTGTTTATTTATTTA
>JBBMOY011229209.1:0-15896 GCA_037951405.1 Platydemus manokwari | reverse complement strand
ATAATGGTAAATGTTATCATATTAATATCTACAATAATGATACTAATAGTAATAATAATAATAATACTAATAATAATAATAATAATATTAATAATAATAATTGTTATTATTATTATTATTATTATTATTATTATAATTTTCAGTATAATTATAATTATTCTTAGTTGTGTACGATAATTTCCAATTGATATTCGGTAAGTTGAAAAATAATTATTTGACTAAAATATTTCTCTTCGAAAATTAAATTCAAATTTGGATAAAAAATTGAAACAACTAATTGTGAAATGGCATTCATGCATTGCCGTTGCAAATTAATTTCAATTACCAATGATTGAGTGAATTTTAAGATTTAACGAAATCCATCAAGATGTTTGATGTATTTTTGATACCAAATCAATTGTTTCTCTTCAACCGCTCATTCAAGGATGTGTTCAATGATCTGTAACGTTGTTGTTTTTTTTTAAATTAATACCTTGAATTCAGTTTTCAACGACCAATTTACATTTTAATTTCGTGATTTTTAATTAAATTTTCATAAACCTTATATTTCCCGAACTATCTAATCAGTCGATGTCGATAAAATTTCAATGACTTACAGATTATTATAAAGATGGAAAAAATTTTAAATGTATTTGATGATGAAACAGGTAAAAAAAATGCAAAATATAGATGCGTCTGTGACAAAATGAGTTGCTCAGACTACAGATAGTTTTATTCGATCAAATCTAAATTAATTACGTAAATTTCGATCCGACTGGATGTGATCATGACTCATATTTATCCACTAAAGCTCACAATAAATAAATAATATTTGATCAATTATTTAATACTACTTTTTAAAATGCTTTGGAAGCAATATATCGACTATCACCATGATCAATGTATAATAGTATTTATTAATAATAGTAAAATAATGTAAAGAATTAAAAGGTCTAAACCAGAGATCTACACACTTTTTGTGTTGCGACTCACTTTACGAGTTCAAATTTTTTCGCAACCCCTAGGGAATAAAATAAAAACAATAAAGTATTTGTTTTAATAAAAAAGATTTCAGTACCAAAAAATTAAAATATATTTAATAATAACAACGATTTTGCATATTTTGGCATAAAACATCAAATCTTAGCTCTATTTCGGTGATGACTGGTCTCAGTAATAATTTCAGATCTTTAAAGTTTGATCGATATTTTGTCTTAACATAAGTCAGTGTTAAAAATGAAATTTCTCGAGACCCTCAAAAAATTTCTCGAGACCCACTGGTTGGTCGCCTTTATCTTTTGAAGAACACTGGTCTGAACCATGATGCTAGATAGTCGTTAGCTGATAACTATCATAGCATACCAATCACATTCTCGTTTTTTCTTATATTTTGTTGAAATTCACTTTGATTTATTAAATAAAAAAATTGTTCTAAGATTCATGATTAAATTTTCCATGAAATCACCATCAGCTCCGGCATGACGATAAACCAATCGGATTCCAATAAATAAATGCCATTCCCGTTGAAAATGCTCTCACAAATAACAGGAAATAATAAAATTTTTCATTGAAATCCGGTAAAAATTTTTATTTAATTGAAGCATGTTTAGAAATTTCGTTGATAAAATTTTCAACATTTGAAAATTGGAATAATATTGGAATTTTTATTTGACTTAATTAATTTATTGGTTATGATTTTAAATATGGCATATTGAATCTTGTATTTTAAAGTAAACCTAAAATTAATTCCAAAATCATTGTGTAATCATTAAACCATTCAAAAATTATTAGCAGACAAAATGAAAAGATAAAAAAGATACAACTAAAGCTTTACTCGATATTTAAAATTCATGTTTATGACACCAATTAATTGACTAAATGAAATAATCAGTTTATATAAAGAAACGAAGGTGTTGGTCCAATAAATAATAATTATCACTATCTATAGATAACCTACTTGAGATATGCTATTAAAAATAATGCTTTGACATATAGTTGATTCCATTCAACTTCTGTGTCAATCTATCAGTTTTAATTGCAAACAAAATAATGTTTGGCAGCATTAAATATATAGGAATTAAGAACTATTTTACTTTAATGAACTTAATAAATTCAACCGTTGTCAGATAAAAGAAACATGAAATACATTCTTCAATGTCGGTACCAGCCCATGTTCAGTATTTCAATGAAGGCAAGAAAAATTAATTAATTGAGAAGAGAATTTTGAGTATAGAAAGCAAAACTATAATAAAGAAATCTCCAAGGTTTATGTAAGAATGGCTTTGATATTTTTATTATTTGTATTAAAATAAGCAGAGTAATTTGCTGTAGAATAATTATACTAAATAATATGAAATGTCAATTAATAATTATAATTTTATGATTTTTATTAATTATGTTCAAGGTGGATGGAAATTTTTAATTAATACTGATCTAACACTAGTTCTTGAGACAGATTCAGTTTCAATATCATCTGAAATCTGTTTACTATTAGTAAAAATCAATCAAGATACAAAAGAACTCAATAGATCGAATATCAAAACAGAAGGAACCATTAAAAATTGTATGAAATATTTATTCGATTTGTATCAACTAGTAAGTGTTATTATTTTGTATATAATTATTTATTAATGACATTTAAATTTATTAACCTAAATGAATTTAAAATCTGTGTTTATCATTCTACTCCTTGAGTATTTTGCTAATGCAATTGGCAAAAACTATTCAAAATAAAAGTTTGAAAACCAATTTTATAATAATATAATGCCGAATAAAACTATTTTTCACAAGAAAATCTGTCTAAAATACGTTTTTAAATTACAATTCATAGATTACAGAAAATTCATTTTTATACTTGATTGTTTTATTAATTAATTAGCTAATTAATTAATTGCTCTAATACCATTCTATAATAATCTGAACTTCTTTTTATTCGAGAGATAGCAGATTTATTTTATATGCAGCCGAATAATACAAATACAATATTTAAAAAAGGCTAAAGTTAAAAAAGAGTCATAAAATGAAATTTTAAATTTGTTGAGTTTATAGCAAAAATCTATATAGTTAATCTATATATTAAATAAACTAGAGCTTAAAATCTCTGAAAATCTCTTTCTTTGAAAAAATGAAAAAAATAAGTCGAATTAGCGAAAATTAGCGAGGGCAACTTTTTTTAACATTAGAAGCAAATTGAGAGACATTCTTAATTTTTACAATTATTTTGTAAAAATAAACAATGATATTTTAAATGTCTGTAGTTGACTAACTCTTTTTATAATTATAAAAATTTAAATTTAAAAACTCAAAAAATCATATGGAAGTGTTGTGATCAGAATAAGAACCTGGTTTTAAAACTGTTTTATCACTATTAGGCATTTTAGAAAATGAGATAACCAAATTATACGAATAAATCAAACAAAGCAGTTATATATAAAATTCATTATATCGAAAATAGGTCAAAAGACCCTTTTTCTTAACTCAAATCTTAAAAGATAATGTAATAAATAGGAAAAAGATTACATTCCAACATTCTATTTTGTTAATTTATGTTAATGTATGTATGAACCCATAATAAACTAATGCTAAATATTAAGATATTTATGTGCTTGATTAGAATTGTAGCTGTAAAATTGAGATAATTGACTTACCTATCGGATTAATAATAACAGCATGAAATATAAATATATCGTAAGCTTATAGCAATTTGAAGTCGAAATACCTCACTTCACTTGTATATTATGAAATTTATGAAACCAATCGAATTACATTGTTATTATATCTGTATTTATGATATTTTATAACATTAACCAGAATAGGAAAACATCTTTAATTCTGATTTGTCTTTAAAATGAGCAACGCAATATTCTTACTCAACTCAAAATATATTTCGAATAAAGCAAATTATCTTTCATATTAAAATTCAAAATTGGAACAAAAATCGAAATGAATATTTAATTATCTTTTCTTTTTATGTAGGTTACTCTTCTTTTCCGCTTCTGTCACATATATTTCCGTTCCCATTGTTTTTCGAAAGGTTCCTGTTTATTCCGTTACTTCTATGATCTCGTTTTGTGATTCGATTTTACTGTTAGAATAAATCATTTCCAGCTATTTCTTGATTTTCGTTTCAAGACTTTCCTGGTTGAAAAAATATAAAAGAAAGTTTTTTACTATAATTATGTCGGGTTAATTCTGTTCTGCATTATTATTTATATTTATATTTAATCACATTCAATTTTGTGACAAATTTAGAATCAGAACATATATCAATCATAAAATTACATTGATAGCTTTGATCATATCATAAATTTTCATGTTAATTATCACATAATACCGTTAATCCACTCTCTGACAGGCAACCAATTTACTAAGTTGCATGGTTGGATTGACTGCAATGGAAAATAAATAATTATACATAGCATACAATTCATTACAAGGTATTAAAGTATTGCCTAGCCAATATAAAAAATAAATTTTTCCAATATATTCAGATCGTTGATTTAATAATGCCTTTTCCTAAAGTACCTCTATTTAGGGAAAATATAGGATGATACTAATTATGAGAATATCACAATCTCTTGAGATTATTCAGAAAAACAATTCCAAAATTGATATTTTTGGTAGTCATAAGTTTTTCTATAGCATAACTACCGCAGATATTTTGAAAATATAATATATTGGATATATTATTGAACACTTAAAATATTAATCTAATCTAATAATATAATTAACATTCATTCAATTCAAAACTTTTATCGTCTATTTGAGAATAACTGGAGAACAGTACACCAATTCAAACAATTATCATTCTGTTCGGGAAATTTCAGACAAAATTTTCATGAAATTCGGGGGAAATGATTTCATTTTAAATTGAAAACGGCAATATATGAAATAATTATTTTTCGATTCGTTGGATGTTTTGTTGGTTTTTTAGATTAAAAAAAATAATACCTGGCATTATGTAATGAAAAAAACAGAATGAAAGTGACAAAATGATAATTAACCATGATTTGATATAGATAATCTGGTGGATTAATTTATGGATTATGTTTTGTACTGATACAATATATCATTTTATTCAGTTAGGGAAACAATTGTTTCATATTTACATTAATTAGATTTATTATATTTCAAATAGGAAAAATTGAGTCTATTTTACTTTTTCTATCACCAGATAAACAAATCACAAAAGCAAATTGATGATATTTTTGATATCGTTGCTATTCTGTGGTTATTTTTGGTAATAAATTTCAGTTTTATTTATATTGATTTATAAATATAAGGATAAGGCTAAGTTTCAGGGTTTTCTATTTAAGAGATATCGATATTTTGGTACATACTCTTTTTCTATTGTCTGAAATGAGTTGATAGATTAAAATCAATCAAGAAACTTGATTTTTTTTTTCCCATTCATCTAAATATGAATCTCAATTTTAATTGAAAGAATCGTTTTTATTAAAGGTTATGAAATTCAGTATTGATTTCCAGCTTAATAATAATAATTCTCATAACCGTGTAAATCACGGAACGAAATAATAAAAACGATTCCGCTTAAGAAATCTGTATTAAATTAAAATTTATAATAAACTCACAACTATCATTATTTTTATAATAATAAAAGTATTGTTATCATTTTTAGATTTCATTTTAAATAGGATTTCAATGAAAATTTTCATTTTTCTATAAATATCCATGATAATTGTTATGGCAACCAGCTTGAGATATATCAAAAATAGTTTTTATATATATATATATTAATAATTTTTAATTTTCAACTATAGATCATTTATGATTTCTCCAGAAAAAAATATCAAGCAATTTTCGGAGTGATAATATTGAAAGAAATTTTCTGGTAATGATCTATCATTCATTCTCCAGATTAATTTTTCCATCAAATTGCTTACGAAAATTCTGGGAAATCAATATGGAAATTCCATCAAACTTGACGCAAGATCTAACTTAATTTAATTTCATTCATCCTTCAGAGAAAGGAGAAAAAATTCACTGCAAAACCCTATTACCGATCATTTATTAAAATAAAATAAAAAATCTTACAATCCAAGCCCAAACAATATGAATTTTGATATTTGGAGAGAATGGATGTCGATGAATTCCCATTTTTTAGTGGAATCGTCTGATAGTTTTGATATTAGTCAGATTTTATTAGATTTCTTTCAAAAAAGACCTTAATTAAAGTTGCCAAGTGTTGAGTTGTGATAAATAAAAACAAAATGCGAACTAGAAACAGAAATTTACATATAAATCATACCGAAACCAATTACCATTAGCGGTTACATGGAGAATGAAAATATTATTCATTGATTTGAAATAAAATTTATTGCGAAAACTTCTCCTATTGAATCCACCAGACTTTTGAGTAGTTTTCCGACAGAGAGTTGTCAATTACGTTATTTTTTTTAATTTTCGAAAAAGAAATCTTGATTGGAAAAGATTTCAATGATCCGATAAGTGATGCAAAACGATTATGGCAGACTGATGGTTTATTATACAATTGTGACCGATGTGGCGTGACTGGATTTTATAAAGGGGTAATTAAGGAAAATAGAATTGATTTATCAACATACTCTGTTCTCATAATTATTATTTTTACTAACATAGAAATCTTATACTTTGATGGATTTTCCTTTTCAATAAGTAGATGAACAAAAATCGATAAAATTAAATCCCAAAACTTATCATTAGGATGCCGACAGCAAGACCGACAAAACTTTGTTTCATGAGATTCCCATTTCCAGTATCAATGGCAAGCCAGCTATTAGTGATCAATATTAATTATTGAATTTCACTGTAAAATAATATATTAATTTTGGTTAAGTTTTAGTGGAAAAAATCTTTGCATGGTGGATTTTGTTTATTTACCAATCTGAATTTTTTTTCTTGAACTTTTGAAGAAACAGTGTCAGTTATTTTTAAATCCTCATAAATATCGAAATAAGAAACCAAACTATAGGTTGAGGTATAGATTAAAATTTTATAACTATTGTTTATTGGAAATATCGACAGAATTACTGTTGTTTTTCTTGGCGTTTTGTGATATTCGGGCCTGAAAGATCAACAGACAATCCCGTCAATATGTTTAACACACAGTAACACACAAAATGACGGTTTGTACATATGTAAAAAGGATACCAGAATAGATATTTCTATTTATGTTGTTTATAGGGCGTATTTGAGAGACAGTATAGTCTTTTACATCTTTTTATGTTTTATGTGAGATCATGGTGGAGTGCATCTGTCGTGGTCTCAAAGTTCACCTCGTCATGAAGAAAACCATGTGTTAAAAATAATCTATTGGCAATAGAATTAATCATAATTTTACATTTAATTTTTAGATTAGAAAAAATTCACCAGAAGATGGGTTTTGTTACTGTTTGTTATTACTTCCTATTCTTATAGATTTTAGCACAAATTTTCTATGAACTACGTGATGAAAAACTGCGGTTGAAGATTTAGAAGTGTGTTCACAATGAACCAATGAGTTTCATTGTAATTAAAATTTGACCTAAACAAAGTGAGTTGTACAACGAAAAATTATTCCCCATTCACCGCGAGTTAAGAAAAAGAAATATCTTTGTAATGTAATAAATTTTTACAACTAATTTTAAAATTGAGGTATCAAAATAAATGAACAATCAAGATTATAAAGTCTCTACGGTTTTATCAAAATTCAAATAGTCCATTAATTTCGACTACAGAACATTGGCACGAAAACACTAAAAGTGTAGTATAATGGATTCAATAAATATAGTAATCCGTCTTTAGAGATGATCACTATCAAGTGTTTTATTGTGAATTCTTTTAAATTGGCACTAGAGTTCCAGGGCTTGTGTTGAGTACATAAACTCTTTATTTAGTTTCTTTCAGAGATTATAAGGATAAAACCGGCCAAGATTAAATCACTCTCTCGGAAATACATCAAGTTAATATATTATAGCTACAGAAAATCATAAAGAAATATTTATTTAAATATCTAATAGAAATTTCGCAAAATATCAGAAAATCTAAAAATAATTCATTTACTTCGAAAAATAGGACTTTAATCTAATTATTTTTCATATGGAATTGAGGATTTGAATAGATATAATTTATTGGCATTTGGCAAAGACTTTACTCTTCCAATCTCTGCTACGTGGAAAACCGACAAGAATCAAATAATCAAATGGATATCAGAATATTTTTACAAAATTTAAGAAACCGTATTTCAAACCAATTTCTATTTTATGAAAATTTCTATTTCTTCTCTCCATTTTATATTTTCTTTATGTTTATCTCATACTTTCTTCACATTTTCTTTGTATTTTCACTTTGTCTTCTCTATATTTTCTTTACAACGTTTCTATATCTTATCTGTATCTTCATCTTTTTCTCGTATACTTTCATTTCATAGATCTTCTCAAAATCGATTATAAATACGCGGTCATCATGTAAAGCGAACTACTTTTTTCATAAAATACGCTTTGAAAACTAACAGACAAGTCACGACATCAAATTATATTTAAACAACAATTTTTTATACCAATTAATATTTTACATAAATCTGATTTTAAAATATTTCAAATATACTTCATTTTCAAATCTTCATAAAGATGGCTGTTGATTGAAGCATTGACAATTATATATATTCTTTTTCTTTATCTCTTACTGCTTGGTATCGAGAACGTGTAGTAATTATAAATTGGTTTTAAGACTAGAGATTTATTATTTATACACTTTATATTGATACCGATACATTTATTATCATATCGCAATTTCTCTAAAATATGTCAGACAAGACAAAATATTTCATAGAAACCTTCAACTCTATTAAGGAATAAAAGTCTTCATCTCAATTTATCGTGGTTTTTAATATTCTTATAAGATGTTGAATTCTAAATAATTGAAAATAAGAAACTCATAAATTCCGACGATATTATATATCTGGATTTGATAAATTAAAATTCATAATATTATGTTACGGAATCAAATATTATCCAGTCAAAATATATAATTTCCATTAATCATTTATACTGATTTAATTCATTTTTCATGATTCAAAATGCCCCATTTTCACAAAGCCATGCTGATACAGTTGTACGACGATAATAAATTGAAAAAAATTGATTTTATATATTATCAATATATAAATTTTCTAATTGAAGACGCCAAAATGTTATGTAGATTAATATTCGTTTTCGTATTGTGTTCGGAATGATGACAATTCACATGATAATGATTTATATTATAATCTATTATGATAAATGGGTTCATAAAATAAGATTAAATCGTTTGTTTGCTTTACATGAGATTCGACAAATAATTTATCTGTTAGAAACACTTGGTATTGGATCAATTATTTTCAACCATTAAGTAAATGTTTTATGTTCGCTTTGAATTTTACCGATTACTTTTCGAAAACATTTATGAAATTTCTCTGAATATTTTTGCGATTGATGAACAATCTTTTCAAACATATTTCGATAGTGATATTTGTTTAGTGAGATTCAAGTTTAAATTTTTGGAATTAATATTTTCATGAAAATGGAGTATATGTTTTAATATATCGAAATTCTTAATAATTTCGTCAATCTTTTGAACATATTTAAAATTCTTTTATTATCACAATTTATTTATTTACTTGATGGTTTCGATTTTATTTTAATATTAAACATCATGTAAGCAGTTGAAGTCATTTTGGATCTTATCGGTTATATGGGCGCAAATTTAAGTATGACTATTAATTATATAATATATCAATAACTTAATATCAATTATTTAATTTGGTAATGAATTTTATTAAATTAGTTCGCGAAATTAAGGATGAAGAAACCGCTGTTAAATGCAAGCTCATACACAAACAATTGAAAATACTTATTGAAAATATATAATTAATTTTGCGCCCATATAACCGATAAGATCCGTCATTTTTTTGCGATTTTGATAATTCATGTTATTCCATAAAACCAAAATCAAACTTCAGCGAATTTGATGAATGCATAAATTTATTAATTAAAAGGAATTTCCAAAATTCTTTTTAAACATTAGTAAAAATAAAATAAATATCTTGCTCTTTTTTGGGGTAACTTTTTTATGAGTTAAATTACTAATAATGTTTTCTATCTATTTTTAAACAATAGAATATTATTTTTATGGAGTAAAAATACCCTGTTAAAAATAATATTATAAAAATAATTAATTCCATGTTTTCCTATATAAAATTGAATAAAAATAATTGAAAAAAGTTATTAATTTCACTTAGAAATTTGATAACCAGTAAATTTTATTTAATAAATTAGTTCTAGAAATATGAGAAAAAATTTTAATAGTTCCACTTCAATTGTAATTGAGTGGTATTCAATGAGATTTACGTTGTTTTCATTAATGATTTGATTAAACTTATCTACGAACTTTTTATCGTTTAAAATTATTTGAAACTTCTTGAATTTACTAAGAAATATCATTGAAATTATTATGAAATAAAAGTTTCGTACAAATTTTGATTCATTCTGTGGATTGGACAGAAACCAAGAAGCGTACTTCAATTTTTTTCAAAAATATATTTGCTGTGGAAAATTTAAAAAAAAAACTAAAAAATATTCCGAAATTAAAATGTTTTAATTTTATTGAATTTAAAATTATAATAATTGGGAAAAACTAGAAAACAAATCCAACTATAAACCCACGAGTCTATTGTTAGAAAAGAATGATGAATTTCAAATTAGTATATCAATTTCATTAAAGGCTTAAAAATCTTTACAGACGTAGACAAAATAGGTAAGATAATAATGAACATATAGTTCTGTCCTAATCAAAGAAATTGCTTTTCTTATAAATTGTCTTATTAAATTTACCTAATGCCATTACGTCATGATGTCGGTGCAGTACAAATTGTGGTGTGGCTTAAAATTTTACAGAATTATTAACTTGTATATAATGGTTGTCGATTATAATATCATGAGTATGAGTGTATTAAAATATATAATGTATCTTGTTTTGTATAAAACGATCCACAATTTTCATGGTTATATAACGAAGTTTTATCTATCCAAAGAAAATTAATCTGAATTTCAGTCAGAATCCGCAAAATATCAAAAATCAATGTCAAAAATGAGATTGGTATTTTTATGGATGACATATTTTGATTTAATTTTTTTTAAACAAACTTTTAAAAATCATTTTTCGTTTATAAAATAATTTATAAAATATTATTATATAATTTACCCATTATAAAATCAATTAAAATTTTACATTGAAAATTTTATACTCCAAATGTATATCTTATATTAATTAAATAAATATTCATTATTATTTATTATTTAAATTTAAAATACAAAAATTCAGACACCTACACAACGATCACAATTTAATGTGAATTACGGGTACAGTATTGGATGCGTCGCAGCATTGATATTACTGCTTCTCGTATTTAACATATATAAATGAGATCACAAATTTCATTTTTGAACCTCTTCTTAGACAACTATACTTTAATACTTGGCTTCTATGTTTTGTGTGCAAATGTCTAGATTATCATGGTTAACAAAACAATTTGTATGATACACTGTGCTATGTTAATAACTTTTATGCTAAGATTTTCAACAATCAGTTTATACAATGGATCTCGGTCTTACCTGTCTATAATTAAATATTAAGAAATATTTTAAATATTAATTTTGTGGTTATATTGTTATTATTAGTCTTAGGGTTACCGCACATTGATTGCGAACTGGTAATAAGAAGCAACAACAGATCTCCAGTAACCCAAATAGTGACTGTATTTGCTCCTCAAAGACAACATCTACAATTTCGATTACAATATCTAGACTTCCGATAATTTTTAAACCCCTCTCATTTCCTTCATATATATATATATGTGTGTGTGTGTGTGATGATATATTTTTAACTTAAAAAAAAGTATGATTTTTTAAATACTTACCATTTTGCGAAAGTTGGTATACTCACTGATGTCATTTGGTAACACACTTTTTGTTCATTTATTGCATCGGTATCTAAATGATTTTTAGAATTTAAAACATGCCTTCATTCCATGGCAACGCCTATGGATTTTCGACCTGTGTTAAAACATGCTAAAATACAACTACCTAACTTCTGACGTTGTTTAATTATTTGGAATCATTTTTCTTGTTAAAAATTCAAGTCCTGGTTTTCTTTCTTTTTTGTTCTGATGTTAAAAAATGGCTCTCACTTGTTTAAAATAAATCGCAATTTGGCATACTTATCAAGTAATCATTTGTAAAATGATTTGTTTTGTTTACGTTTTATTTATTCTTGATTTCAAAAGACTACAATTAATGGTAGACACTAAAACTAAAATTTTAAATATCTTTTAAGGAAAATATAGTCTTTTACAATACAATCACCAAATAAAAAAATTATATTTTAGGACATCTTTTCTCAAATTTGGTCCCGGAGATTAATTTACAAATATCGCGAAAAAAATTATTAATCATAACAATTTTTGGTAATCTCGAAGCAAATACTCGCTTAAAGATCTACGAGTGATAAAGAAGAAGATAACATGGAAATTTTCAAATCCCATCAACATTTAGAAATAAAATCTGAGAAACTTTTTACAATAAAAAGAACCATCTCCGTTTGACATTTTACTGACATTGAAATTCAATTCGAAATTTTTTAATACACATTTCTGCAAATTTATAGTTTGATAATAAGAGCCAACTAGCTCAAGAATGACACATAGTCAACGTTCCTCGATTTATTAGAAGTTCTCTCTGCAAAACATAATTATAATAAATCTCCAAAAATTATATTGTTAATAAATAATGTTAATAAATCTGCGCAGATGGTAATTGACATAAACTATTGAACGAGGACATGAGCATCAAAATTACAAAAACAAAATTAAAGTAATTAGTTGATTGAATGTTCTGTGAGAAATCACAAATATTTTTCACATAGATTTCGATTTCAAATTTTCATTCTGGATTACAGTCTATAGCAAAACTGGTTTTTAGGTTTTAATCAATTAATTCCATTCTAAATTTGTTTTATGGATAATATAATTTTGTTATTAATTAATCAGTTCTGTTATTAATTAGAGTTAATTAATTGAAAAATTTTCAAGAACATTAATCAATTTTCTAAAATTAAATTCCATTTAAAGGAATTACTGTAAAGTTATTAGATGTGAAAAATTTAGAGATACAGTGTTTGTGAGAGATACTTGATGTCAAGCCAAAGTGCAGGAACAACAGGTACTCAGGTGAAATTATTTAATATAATGGTGTTGAGTGAAGTATTTAGGGGGTCGAATCTCCATCTGAGTTAATTACGATTTGGAATGGTTGATTCGAGATACGATAAAGTATTTATAATTAAGAAACAGGTCTATCGATGGATAACCTATGGGAATTGCGAGAGGTTAAGTTAGAAAATCATTCTTACCCTTCACTATTGATTAAGTAGATTGGATGAAATAATCTTTAAACACTTTGAATGAATTGAATTAAAATAATGATTATCACAGTCACGCTTTATAAATTTTACGTTACAAATAAGTTGTTCCTATTTTGATCTTAACCTGAACTTTGAATTACAGGATTCGTTTCAATTTGTATTTTTTATAAAAAATAAAACAGATTTATCTAGGATAATTAATGAAAATATGTTTATCTCAAAGCAAACATGTTTAAAATAATATATTTATTTTAAGTATTTATCAATTTTTTTTATCTTCCAATTAAAAATCGTGATAAAAAATCAAAAGATTATTTCACAAAAGGAAATCAAATATAAATAAGATTAAAATTAAATACAAATGTTTAAAAATATTTAATTAAAAAATAAATAAATAAATATTTATAAGCGAAAAATAGAATTTAAATATGGTTATTATTTATATTAAATTTTATAAATGTATTTCTTTACCGAATTTTTAATTGCAGAACAAAGTCACAACTTTCTATGTGTATTCATTACACCCATATCCATTGAAAGACCAATTTTTGATTGCTTTCCTTCCTTCTCAAGAGCGTAGAACAAATAAATGAATTTCAGATTGCAATCAAACGTTAACAATGAAGCTTACACTTTATACATCTCAGTTTTATAAACCTTGAATGTTTCTCTATTAAATGTCTTTAATAGTATTCAGAAAGAATATCTGAAATATACAAACTAAACATATAAACAAATAAATAGAAAATGAAATTATATTTATTGCTTAAACACAGATGAGCTATTGTTGTGCTTTAATTTTTTTAATAGTACAATAATTCCACAAATTACGCATTTATTAACTTTACCGAAAGATGATATTCCAATCCAAAACTAATTCTTAATTTCTGTCTTGAATAAGACTCATTAAAACAAGAAAATTAAAATTTTCTTTCCATGGCACTTACATTTAATTCTTGTGAAACTATTTAATTTTATAATTCATTCTAATGAATTCTATACATTAAAGTGAGTTTGTACACATAAAAATAATAATTATTTTATTTAAGATTATTTCTTTCTTAGCTTAATAATAATAATTTGTACTAAATGAGATTCTTGTCGCTAACCGAGTCCTTGCTGATTTTTATTGAAAAAATTTTCTTCGGAAAATTTTTGTTTTTTGCGCTCTAATAAATCACAAACTATTCAAAATTGTTTTCGCTGTCTATTGTCATTATATTTGCTTTAGTTTTTGGCTCATGCTACTGACGAATAATTTTTATCAGCTGATTATCTGACTGTTAAATTAAAAGGATTATTTTGATTATCAATGAATTGTTTTATTTCTGATGAATGATTAGTTAAGTCAAGCACATTATTTGTGCCAACCACTAGTATTTAATAAAGCACGCATTGAAAATTAACTGAAAAGTCACGACACCAAATGAGATTTTAATTATATTATTTTATAATTCTCTGATTTTAAAGTTTTACAAATTTCAATTCATTAGAAATCCTCTTAAATTGTATAAAATGAATTTTGCTTAGAAGAATATCAAGGTTACAAAAAAATATATCGAATTGATATACGAGTTATTATCATTCATACACCGGCTTGATCTCTGAGATCTCAAACGTCGAGATCAGTAATTCATTTTACCATTATTGTCATTGAGGTTTCTTCATATTGTATTCTGGTTCAACTTCCTGTTTGAATGCATCATCGCCAAGATGATAGACATTTTTGACTTGATCTGTTAACCTTATCTAACCTTTAAGAAGATCGTCAAGCGATTGATTTGAGATTATCCGTTTGTCACATCGGTCGCGTTGTAGCTAGAAGTACCCCTACCCTGGCTTTCCACCAACAAGAAAAAATTATTAATCATAAAAGGATTTTCATAAAAATTTTATGTTTATTAAAATAAATTTTGTTCACTTAATAATTATACTTTTTATTTAATAAAACCAAAATTAGCGCATGTTTTAAATTTTTCTTAAGAAATTTCGGCTAAAGTTAAGAAAAAGGGTCCTTTGACCTGCTTTCGTTATAATGAATTTTCGCGCATGCGATAATTTTATAACTTCATTTTACATATAACTGCTATGTTTGATTTTTTCTTATAGTTCAGTTAATATCTCATTTTTAGGATATCTAATAGTGACAAAATATAGTTTTATAACCAAGTTCCAATTCTAATTACAGTTATGTTTAATAATAATAAAAATTGAGAATATCTCTCAATTTGCTTCTAATGTTAAAAAAGGAGTCCTCGCTGATTTGAATAAATTGAAATTAGACCTATTTTTTTCATTTTTTTCAAATATTCAAATTTTGGGAGATTTTTAAGCTCTAGTGTATTTAATATTTGAATTCAAACAACTAAAATTTTTCTCAAGTACTTGAATAAAAAATTCAAAATGTTTTTAAAGAATATAATTAAATAAACTATATAGATTTTTGTAATGCACTCAACAAATTTAAAATTTCATTTTAGGAT
>JBBMOY011228098.1:0-15906 GCA_037951405.1 Platydemus manokwari | reverse complement strand
AAAAAAACCGAAGTTCTACGATTTTGTGCTATACTCAGTGATGGGCACTAGTTTAACTAAAAAGTTTCAAACTTTAGTTAAACTTAAATTTTTTAGTTAAAGTAAAAGTTTAACTAAAGAAAAATAGTTTAGTTAAAATAATAGTTTAACTAAAAAAATTTAGTTATTAACTAAAAAGTTTAACTAACTTTTTTTAGTTTGCAAAATGGCAGATGATACTCTGGATTAGCTGCTGGTTCTGAGATCCAGACTAAAACTGAATGGGTGGATACCAGATTGATAGACTGATAGTCTGCTTTGGGCTGTTATTTCAACTTTTTGGCTATATTTTGAGTTTTTGAATGACTGTCAGTTACTGGGAATGTATTATCTGTCAAATTTAATGATGGCAACATTATTGTTGATTCACGTTTGAGAGAAAATATATGAAGATCCGGTAAAAAAAGTTTGTGAAAAAGTTTAGAAAAGTTTAACTAATATTTTAAAGTTTAGTTCAACTATTTTAAAGATTTAGTTTCAAACTAAAGTTTAACTAATGATTTTTAGTTGTAAAAAAGTTTTAGTTTAATTAATTTTTTTAGTTTAGTGCCCATCACTGGGTAGTATTACAAGAAGATCATTGGATGTCATTTGCGAAGAGAAATTGAAGGTTACTGAAGTGTGGCATCGTTAGAAGATCAGCTGAGAAGTGCATGAAGAAAGACGAAGAAACAAAGAAAATAAATCAATAAAAGGAATAAAAAATTGTCAACTAGAAAATTTGTATTGTTAATGTTTTACTCCAATTTTTAATTACAATTGATACCATTATGATTATTGCATTATCAATATTAGTAACAATGCTGACAAATCGTCATTTTCAATAACATTATTATAATGTAGTAAATGATATCACATTATCTTTGTTATTATCGCGCCAATATCATTATCTTTATAAAAATAATTTGTATTATTAAATTGTGATCGATATCATAAAATTGATGTATTGAATTAGTTTAGACGAGTTTATAATTACTAGTTTATCAGTAATAATCACTTGGATCAAATATTGAAAATGAAGGAGTATGCGGTTCAAAAAATGGATCAATTTGTTCCATGACCAATTACTTTAATTTATACAACAAGTGAAACTGAATAATTTAGAATATTATAATCATACTATTGAAATGGTAGGATGACCATAATGATTATTTAATATTAAATCGGCCAAATTTTACAAATAAATCAAAAACGAAATTCATCAAAATTATTTTTTTCATCGAAAAATTTTCGATGATTGCCACAATCCGTTATCTAATTCTTAAACGATTTCATTTCTCCCTTGAATACTGGTTGAAATTCTAGAAAATGTTTAACTGTTCGCTTACTGACTGGCGATTTAGTGATTGCTTGGGAATAATCTTTAGATATTTATTAATGGTTTGAGTCATGGGTTTTGTTGTTTTAATGTTGCGCTGGTTTTATGAGGGCTTCGATAGCTCATATGAGGACGAAACTATCGGAAAACTATACTCAAGTTATCTAAAGGTTAGAACAGCAATTATATTGATTGTTACAACAAGGAATTGACGATCCCGTTGTAGCAACTGGTTTGCACTATCGTACAAAGTAATACATTTATAGTTAATGAATCGATAATTATTGAGATGATGTTTAATAGTGCGGTGTTGGTTATAAAAATTTATTTATGAAAGATGAAAAACAACAATCATCATCATCATCATGATCATTATTTATTTATTTATTATTGTTCAATTTTTCATTTTATTATTGTTATTATTATTTTGTTCACATATTCGCTTTCACTGTCTATTTAATTCTGTTTTTTTAAAATTACATTACTTAATTTTTTGTTGCTTCCCGCAATCACCCTTTCCTGTCCACAGCTCAAAAGAATACGCAAACTCATTGACACAAAATTATTATTATAAGTAATATCATAAAGAGAATTAAAATATTACACATTCATTTAAAGATAAAGATAAATTGAGAAACACAATACCACTTCGAAAAAAATATTAATTTATAAGCTATTGTTCATGTTGAAATTGCTGGGAAATTGCTGGAACTGGTAAATGTGATTATTGTTGAGATTGGGTTCTGGTTTTGACTTCTAGAGAATTATTTTTTATTTAGAAAGGATGGCAATTGGGATAAAATTGGTTGAGATAATAGAAACTGGAGATTGTTGGAGATGTTAGAGTAGATTTATTAGAGAGATTGAGATTGAGTGCTATCGAAATTGGATTTGTGAATTGAAAGATGGAAAGATTAAAATTATTTAGAAATGTGGTAGTTTAGAAAGAGTGCGTAGGGTGTAACAGCAATATATTGAAAAAAATGAAATTAAGATCGCACTTTGCTTATTAAGTTGAAATTCACGAAAATCGATGTAATCCGATTAGAGATAAAAACTAACATAATAGATCTCACCCAAATACACTTTTATTCATACGATGTGTTTTGGGTTTGTTGGTTTTGTTTTAATTACCAGTCTCAAATTTTATTCTTGCTTTGAGATAGATCAATGTTGCCTTATCAGCCTCACGTGGTTCTAACCAAACCCAAGGTACAATCTATTAAACCTAATGACTTTCTGTTATCTCCACCATCGACACTTCCGGATTTGCTCCGGAGAAAGTCATCAAACCATCAGTTCTTCATCTAATGGATGAGTCACCCTCTGACTACAAACTGAGAACCCAATTCCAAACTGAGCCAAAGAAAACTCTTCGAAACTTTATGCCTTCAACCAATCCTACAGCGACTCCTAACATCGAAGACATCATAACTCACTACTCGAAGCCAAAACCGAAACCGCTACCAAACAACTTCTGCCCGCAAAATAGCGAAACATGAGGACATCTCGAACCTCAAAGCGATCTCGCTCACTAAAATCGCAAATACGTTCGCGAAACTTGAAAAATCCTCACCTGGTAATGACGGGATCACGTATAAAGATTGGAGACAGCTAGACCCGCAGCACCTATACCTCCAATCTCTATTCAGCAGAATACTAAAAACAAAAACCATTCCAAACCTGTGAAAGGAATGTAATACTAACTTGCTAATAAAACCAGGTAAGCAGAACCTATCTCATCTCATAACCTCGTGGAGACCAATCGCACTTACCGATACTTCATATCGAATATTCAGTACGATCCTCAACCTCAGACCTCTCAAATGGATCGATGCGGGCAACTTACTCTCTCCAAATCAAAAAGCAATGTTCGCTTCTGACGGATGCGCTGAACACAACGCTTACCTCTTATCGCTGAAGGAATATGCATCATAACAGAACAAAGACCTCCATCTGTGCTGGATCGACCTCAAAGAAGCTTTCCCAAGCCTGTCCCAAAATGTCATCTGGTACACACTGAAATCGATGGGCTGCAACTTTCACTACATTGAAATGATCCAGACCTTATACTAAGACAGCAGAACCACATACACTTGCGGGATAATCAAGACTCCACCAATATCGATCTATCGTGGTTTCAAACAAGGTTGCCCCTTGTCAATGACACTGTTCTGCCTATCAATCGACTTTATTATACGCTTATCATCGGATATTCTAGAATACCTAACAGCCCACAACAGCCAATTCTTCACACTGGCATACGCTGATGACATTGTCATCTTAGCAAACTCTGGAGAAAACTTAGAACACAGGCTCAGCCACATTATCAACGCAACAAACGAAATTCAACTCACAATCAACGCCAACAAATGTGGATATTTCACCAAAAACCCGAGGAACCAGATACATCTTCAAATCAACGAGGAAAAAATACCAATCATTGATGCAGATAATCTATACAGATACTTTGGCGTACCGTTTGGACTCCCAAAGCTTTCTCCAGTCAACAACATTCTGCAAACAATCATATCAGACTTCGAAGCCATTACTGAATCGCGACTTCACCCATCACAGAAGTTCGCAGCGTTCAACATCTTCCTGCACTCTCGGCTTCCCTTCCACTTCCGCATTCAGCAAGTGGCAACAACAAAACTTGATTCCAGGACCTTGATCACTAATAAAGACAACGAACTCTAACAATCCTTCGACAAGAAAATAAGTCAAATCGGCCGAAACATTCTCAAGATGGACGTGTCGAATTTTAGCAAGAACTTCTTTATATATACCGCGTCTAAACATGGTGGAATTGGACTAACCACCTCACTCATGGAATACTGTATCCAAAGTGTAGTCGGAGCTTTCAGATTCCTAACCAGACCAGACCACCAATTCAGAACCTTCATCACCGACCACATCAATTATATAGTCAAATACAAGACTTCGGAATATTGTGATCTCAACATCGCTCTTCTATGGATCTCGGAGAAGTTAAACACTGATAAACCCAGCTTATCCTCAACATGGTGGACCAAAACCCGATTTGCAATTAGTAAGCTGGGGACTATTAGGATTGACATCCAATTCTACCAACACAATGAGAAGATCCTTCTGAAAGTTACAATCGAAGAAGATAAAACCTACCATTTCAATTTCAGAGGCAAGCTATCAGATATTCTACACGACTCAGTCTCGATGTACCATTACAAGGAGAGGACTACAATGAAAAAACAAGGTCGGCTTGCCCACTGCTTTTCAGCCTCGCATCTGTCTCAGAAGCCAATGAAAAGCTACCACCTCTCTCCTGAATTATAGATATTCGTCCACCAAGCAAGAAACAACCTCCTCCTGCTCAACTACGCTCCATATTTTATCAAAATGGAAAAATCCACTCTTTGCCGAAGATGCCACACTGAGAGAGAAACCAATGCCCACATCT
Organism: Platydemus manokwari; assembly: GCA_037951405.1. Classification (NCBI taxonomy): domain Eukaryota; kingdom Metazoa; phylum Platyhelminthes; order Tricladida; family Geoplanidae; genus Platydemus; species Platydemus manokwari. Next base: position 11,110 of record JBBMOY011228098.1, on the reverse strand, counting down.
ATATATACTGTCCTGCTGTACCAGGACTTGCATCGAAGACATGCAGTAATTCTCGACCATCTAGGACATTTTCTCAGATCGTTTGGCTATGACACGGACATCGACACAAGCCCGCCGGAAATGAGCACAAAACTCAGACCTGACCTAATTATTAGGAACAAGGCAAAATTTCATGCTTATATCGTGGATCTGAAAATTTCATTCAACATCGCCGACAATTTTGAGAAGCACAGATTACTAATCTTCTAGAAATACAGGTCAACCACCTCCGATATCAGGATCAAAACTCGCTTTGAAACCAGCTTAGACGTACTTTGCCTAGGAGTGCCCGGATCTTGGGACCCAAAGAACAATGGAGTTCTCTCAAACATCGGCCTCGACAAAGCCCAAATCACATTCATCGCTGGATTCCAGATAAGCTCATTCCAGATAAGGACGCCTTCGCCACCTACAAGGCTCACACGGATATGTGAAACCTCAAGCACCCATCATGGAACAGGACCTTCAAACAACTCACCGGACGTAACAATGATTTGGAAGAGAATCGACAAAAACCATAAAGAACCTGATTAGGAAACCTTCTCAAGGAAATATCCGAAGACTTCGGGAATGTACATATTATAAAAATGATGTGAGGACTTGTGCCAACGCATCGGAAATAAATTTTAGTTTTTTTTTGTTTGAAGACAATATATACGGCAACTATGATCTATATATTTTACTTCTATTATCAGTCTCGACAAAACTATTAACTATTATTATCTTCAATTAATGAACACGCATGGAATTACACCAATTTTAATTGATACAACAATTAACCCCGATACAAATATAAAATATGATTTTACAAATACAGTTATACACCAAATAAAAATGAGACCAAAACGACTTATATTAACAAATTCTATATTAAGAGGACGGTTGATAAACTCCACACTCTTGGAGCAAAACCAGTTACCATTAACAGGAGTTTTTGAGTCAAAGCTCAATAATAAAATGATACACGATAAGTATATAGTAATTATCAGTTGTTTATATATAATCGAACTTTCGTTAACTGACAATGGCTCAAATGGCAATGGCAAATATAATCGCAGAGCAATGTCTTTTTGAAATCGAATCACGTAATCAACGGCTTTGGTGGTTTCCAATAACGGGCTTAGTGGTTTCTTACAATGGGCAAGGTTGTTTTATTTCAACCTCCTTTATATTTATCCCTTTTTAATATCTTAAAACAGTCTCTTAATAGTTTAATTATTGTTTTATTATTAAACATTTGATTATTATTATTTTATCATAAATAATTAAGCAGATATTTGTTGGGATATATTGATACAATTTTCATAAAATAACTGTAACAAAATAATTGTAACGATTTGAAATCGTTCATAATACATGCATGAAGCAATACTATCACAATGGTTTCTAAATATGCATCGATACATTTTTTGATACAATATACATTTATAAAAATGTAATACGTATTCATTGATACACACATTTTCAGATATTGTTACTGTCAATTATTGTTTCATTATTGTTATTTTTAATCATTTTCTCAATTCTCCAACACATGCAATCAATAAAATAATACATTTCTTGTTACATTTCATTTCCAAAAATAATCCTTTTAAAAAAAGGGAAAAATCATTAAAAGTCTTTGAACCTAGAATACACACACACACACACACATATATATATATATATTAGTAAATATACTTACATAAGTTAAACAATTAGTTTTGTGTAATTGTGTTTAGGTGGCTAATAGAAAGCAAAGAGAAAATTAGGCATTAAAGAAAGTGGAGAAGTTGGTTATTACTGTACTTTTATCCTGTAACAAGTTTGTCAAAGCCAACGATTGGGATTCACCTAATAATCAATTTCATCAATATAAACATTATTTTATTTCACAACATCAAAAATTTCAAAGGAATTCATTTGGTTGTAATCTATGAAAAGCAGTCGGTAATCTTCAAACTGACCTCGGAATTCTTCAAAAGAAAATAAAACTATCTATATTCTATCATCATCAATAAATTATTGAAACACATAATTAATCAGTTTGATAGAGGACAATTGAGCTCCTTTGCTCTGATTGCTATGGAAACACCGAAAAAATCCGATAATAATTGATTAAACCAATTTATTAATCACATCTTCTCTTGAGAATAAATCTTTCTTCAAGAATTTCTAAAAAATCGTTAACATCAAAAACTAAAAATGTTCCATTAAGTGGAGATAGATGAAATCACTAGAATCAATGAATTAAGATTTTTTATCTAAGGACATGGAGATCCTTTTGAATATCTTATATATTAACATTTCGTAAACATTGCAGATTCAATAGGAGAACAATAATAAAATCGACCTTTTATTGTATATTGGCATTTTTAAAATAATTTACACGATATTTCAAATACAACATTCATGGGTTGATTGTTATTATTGTCATAATAATTAATATTACCATCGTGGCTATTATTATCATTATCACCGATATAATTATTGAAATAATTATTATTACTATTTATACTATTATTGTGAAAACATTTAGGATCCATCGACTATTTTCATATTGTCGATGGTACAAGCTGATTTTCACTGCTTACTTTCCTGTAATAAAATATCGAAGCAAAGGATAAATCCCTATAATTTTGAGTCGCACAGTCATTACAACCGGAGATTTTAAGTAGTTATTAAGTTTAAACATCGAATAAGCGTATTCAATCACTTCAATTCAAACGAATTGTGAACAAATTCCGTTGAGAGAGATAAGAAAAATTTAACATAAATAGTCATTAAATGGAAAGTTTTTCAAAATTATAAGATTTTTGTTCTTATTCTTATTGGTAATGGAGCACTAAAAACAACTCGAAATTACGCACAATATATCCGAGAATTACGTACAAAACTATATATTCATTGATGAGCAATACTTAGTAGTCAATCAGAGGTTTTAAATCAATGCTCACTGATCAGACTTAATATTTCAAAAGAGACATGAAAACAGAGGCATTAGATGTGAAGATTTAAGAAGGACCTCAAATTAAAACTCTTAAACAGTAATTAGAAATCTTAAGCAGCTAAACGTCAGTGTACAAGACATTCATCAAAACAATCAAAATTAACATATTCTTGTGTACCTGTGGCGGTATTTTTCTAAAAATTTAAAATAATTTTAAAATTTTCAATGGGGTGAAGTGCTATCTAATTTTCAATTTGTGTCATATTATAACATATTCATTTGTCGAATCTCAGAGTCCTTGCCTTCCATTTTTCGTTACACAGATAAAACAAATATTATAGTGATGAAGTTAAAATCACCACACAATAATCACAAATGAAATCTAAATAAAATAATTTATCCCGGAAAATAAAATATTATGTCATGAAAACAGTCTTATTTAGACCCAAGTTGTTTGGACTATTGCTAGTTTCGAATATGAGAATGGTCAAAAGATGATTTGACTGTTGGTCTTGATATAATGAGTAATGCCACAATGATCGACACACAGTGATAATATTATTGATAGTATCTACGTTCTATGAGATTCACTGCTTCAGAATAATCAATTAGTTTATTTTTTTGAGTCAACTAGCTCTAGTTTGAGCCAATAAGTCTGATCAAGTTGCTACTGGATCATGGTTTACAAATTTAGAAGTTTATGCATCAGTAAGATAATTCAAGTTGCTCCCTCAGTATTTCAACCTCAGTTTTATCTACTGCTAACTTTGTAAAAGATTCTTGCAAATAATTAAACGATTATAATATAGTGAATTTTGCTTAAATGTTTTTTCCTTTTGTCTTGTTCAAATGCGAAGCCTTTAAAAGGAGTCTAATCATTTTTAATCATTCGGTTGATCTTGTCAAAAATTAATATTTCACGTGAGTCGAACACTAAAAGAAAAGTTACTCTTTGAATCTTTTCTGGTATAATCGTCCAATGTAAACTCCAAATAAAATTTTAGATGCTTTGTCCACAATCTAAGTGAACAGGGTTTAGAATTATTATATGTACATATGAAGTTCCTATAGTAATAATAGATATTTAATTCTTTTGTTAATCATATCTCTGTTTCTGCAGGTATCATAAAAGCAGAAATATACATAGTATCATAAAATTAGTTAAAGATTAAAATAATTATTTGATGATCCTGCGATATTTTCTATCAAATAGTCTTGTTGATATTGTCTGATTAGATTTTCCAACTTTTGAAGTTCCTTAAAATGTTTTTGTATGTGAACTGTTGGCTATGTTAGAACAATAAATAACTTGTGCCTTTCTCAAGTGTAGTACTCGATGGAAAAGATAATATTTAGAAACATTTAATTTGATTTCTGCATTATTTTAAGAGTGTTGAGTTCCACCAAATTTCTAGTTATCATATGTAGTACTAATTATTTAAGTTAAAGGATTCCATTTAGAAAGCCAAACTTATCTAAATCCGTAACAACTAATGCTTTTTGAAGAATTTTACCATCAATTTCGTTTTAACTGCTAGTTTTCTTATAATTTTTCTATCAAAACCATATTTTTGAGTTCTTGAAAATCTTTTTCCAAAATAGATGTGGTTGATACAGAAACATTGATTAAATTAACCTTTCTTTGATATACTTTTGATTTACTCACTGTAAGTCAGTTAGCATGTGTTAAAAATCTTATCATACATGTGAACAGGATAGTCCTATGCGATTTCCCAGTTTATATTATGTAACTTTTTGTGAAGTTTGTTAAAACCTATCAAAAGTACTTATTGAAACCGTGGGAACAATCTTCAAAAATTTGATACACATAAGCCCAGTGTACTCGGAACAATATCTATTCACAGGTCTGTAAATTATCGATTTCTGATTGAATTTATACTAAAAATTGGTACACATTAACTGTAGATAACGAAACTCAAGATACACCAATGACGTAAGAGAAAGAATGGAATTTGTCAATAGGCTTTAAATATTTCTAACAAATGAAAAGCACAACTATAAGACAACTAATCTACAAAGGCGTCGACTCTCAAAGTCAACTGCGAGTATTCTATGGTCGGAAACTTTCTTTTGGATGCTGAGCTCATTGTTATTTTGACAGTCGTTTCTTTAAAAACTTTGATTTTCGTGTATCACAATTTTGATGTATGTTTGAAATTTGTATAATGTGTGTAAAATTCTTGAAATTGTAAAGACATCTATTTTGTGATTTTCTATTCTAATAAATATTCAGTTGTGCAAATTTGGATATGCAGAAAATTCCTACATCGATATTTATTGGGATAGTAGTATATTAAATAAATTATTTAATTGATTACGCTAAAATCATTAAGCTAAGCTCAACTATCTTGAAATCGATTTGTCATCAATAATACTCTAAGGATTTTATCGATGGTCCAGGAATTTTTTACATTTATCTATTTATAATTAGAATAGGAAACAATTTTATTGTGTTTCTGGTAATCAACGTGTACTTAATGTTTCAAATATATTTTTGTTCACGAAGAATTAGCTTGTTTTCAATCAGAGGATTGAGGTTCATCTCATTTGTGGTAATCACCCATTATCATTGAATCAACTTTATAGTGGTGAAATTGGATTTAAAAATAAAATACGAGGTTGATAAAGAATAAAAACGAATGAGCAACATAAGGTAAATATTGACTGGTACCTTGTCTTCATACAAGCAGTTGAGCATTGAGGCAAAGAAACAACAAGTTTTTCAAAATTACTACCAGTGGGTCAAATAAGGAACTCACATCGAGACTGATAAGACATAGATAGTGTTATTAGTAAAATAAAGACAGTGGTAAAAAACAAATAAAATTTTAAAACGTAAAATTGACCCTAAAAAGTAACATACCTATAATAATTTATTAATGTAAAAAAAATCACAAACAATGAAAAAAAATTTCTTGATTTTTTCAAATTAAAGCATTTTTAAAACTCCCAAATCAAAAGTATATTAATCAAAACAAATCATTCTAATAGACTGGATTGAATTTTTTCTGAACCATAACTCTAATAGGCTCCAAATCTCTGATAACCTAAAAATCGAATTTAATTGGTTCCGAAATACAGAATTATGATAAATCTACAAATCCAATCATGCAGAGCTGGCATTAAAAGTAACAATCGTGGTGATGGTTAAAGGCTTATTAAAAAGGTATTTATTTAAATTAATTAATTTCAAAAATATCAAATTCAAGTATTCATCAAAATAGCGATAATTCATCTGTTACCTGATTGATTTCATATTTTTCTATTATATAGACTTTTATTAAATAGTCATTACGAACACTGCTACAAATCAGATAATATATCATTATTTATTTCTCGCACGTCAAATTTTCTTCTAAAATTCTGATTATCAGTCATGTTTCTTGTCGGGAAATCATAGTTAATGAATATTTTATATGAAACTCAAATAATATGAGGTCTGAAATCTCCTAATTTGCTTTACAAAGCCCGCTATAAAATACGACTTTGTACCCACTGCTAGACGAAATTTAAAGCACTTATCGTAAATTAGTAGACCTCGTGTTAAAGGATGATTTATCAAAAAATGTGAGCTCTATTATCTATTAAATTCAAGGCCATTGTTATTGTTACTATTTATTTAATAAATTAATTAAAATTTTTTAGATCAGAACTTTAAAACTAACAAAACCGTTTGCTTACTTGAGGATATTCGCGGCATAGCCTATCAATCACGGTGTTGATAGCAGCCAACTTTTCGTCTAGAGACTCATTTTCTTTCACTATAAGTCCATCCGATTTACAAAGTCTTATATATTTTTTGTCTTTGAACTGTTGATAATATTTTCCAATTTGTTGTTTTTGTTGGAGGAAAATAATTTGCTGAAATTTTATTTTCATGATGCTATCGCAATAACAATTTTAAATTACCGATATTTGATTATTGCTAAATTCTTCCAATTTTAGAGTTAAGTTATCCAGCTGATGTTGTAGCTCATCATTGGTGAGTTTACGTTTTTCAATTTCCTCGCAAATATTGTCTTTTTCTAATTTAATGATTTTCATATTCTCTTCGTGATCTTGTGAATCCTGGAAATAGGTATTCAAACACATTTGATTGTAAATACCTGACTCACCTTCAATGTTTGTTTAATTCTTCTTTTTATTTCCAATATTTCACGCTCGATTCCTCCTTTAGTGGTGACTTTATTTTTAACTTTGAGTAATGCCTCACCTCTAGTAGCTATCACATCACGTCTACAGTAATATATTTAGGAGTTCTTAATAATATCTATTCTTAATAAATGTATTGGATAAATATGTTGAGACTACTAAAAAACTTCTACAAATTAAGATCATTTTAATATTTTTTTAAAAGAAATAATAATTATTTCAAGGGAGAGATTTCAAATAATAAATTTCATGAAAGTTTATTTTATACTTGTAAGCTGCTACTATTTTATAGAGCACGCATTAAACAAATACTGGAAAAGTCGCATCACCAAATTGCATATTTAATCACAACGATTTAAACAAATTAATATTTTCATACTAATTTATAAAGTCTTTTAAATTTAAATTTTAGAATCCTCACAATACCAATTTCAAAAGTGAAAAGAAAAGAGTTAATTCTGAGAATGTTGTTTATAGAAATGAATTTCTTTGTTCTTCATCGCTACATTATTATATTTAAATATTAAATTATTATAATTTTCTTTTAGACGTAGATTCATTGTGTTTTATTGTTCTGACGGAAATTTGATAATAAAAAACAATCATAAATATTTCTCTATTAATGTCTAATAATCCGATATAATGGTGTTAGAAATGTTAATAGAAGCTCTAATCTACTAATGGAAAATATTAAAACATCAACAGCTATATTAAAATACTCTCGTTTAACTAGCAGCCTAGAATAGTAAAATTTATCTGAAAAGTTAGCGAAAGTGTTATTTGAATAATGCATGCAGATTATAGGATAAAATTCAATTTGAAAATCAGGTTTTATTGGGAAAGATAACAATCTATGTGTGGTTTGTTGAATGAAATTAGACCCGAATCTGCAATCTAATATTTCTAAATGTTTCGAGTTGCTATTTCATTCTAACGATATATTTAACTTGTTTAAGTGACATATTTGCTATCCGAATAAACATATAAACCATAATTTTCACAAAACAATACATTCAGAACTTAAAGCTTGAAATCTAACAAAACAATAATTTCCACAAACCGGAGATTGTTGAATTAATAGACAATTTATTGCACTGTTCCTATGGGAAACAAATTTATTATCTCATTGTCACTCTAAAAAATGAATCATGGAGACAACAATGATAACATAGTTCACTCAAAGTAATTATGATTATAAATTTTATCATGATTTAGAAAACAATTTGCCAAACAAAACCGATTGTTCTTTTTTACGGTAAAAAAGAACTTTATCGAAATTATCAATATTTTTATTGAATTAGAAAATGAAATATGAATGTCGGTAAAATAGAAATTTTTAATAAATAATGCCACAATTTGTTAAAAAAAATATCCAGTTGACGAAAATGTGAAATTTTTTTTCCCTTAATCGATCTTCTACCTTTAAAGTACAAATCAATAAATTATAATTAAAAAATTAATTAATGTTTACTCTACAAACTCGTTTAATTAAGCATACCAAAATTACATCGCTTGGTCTTAATTTTATTGATGTTTACTCTTATATTAATAATAATCAATTCTATTTCAAGTTCTTGGAAAATTGCTTTTTATCTGAAAATAAGAGGAGAGAAGGTATTGGATCTCAAGCAACATTACGGGACATTCTCGAATGACAGAATTATCACACAGAACTGCCTTTGTAAAGAGTATCGACAAGACCCATTGAAGAATTCCAACATATTATTTCGAAATTAATGACAGAATTGATCATTCTTGACGTATTCGGAATACGGAAGAAACATAATGAACAGAAATGGATAATAGAAATCAAATAGGACATTGGAAATGATTCATAATATACCGATTGTGAAAGTGTTTTCATTTTCATTAATTTATATAACAACAACAAATCAATGAATATGGCGAGATGAACGTTACTTTAAATCACTTCAACAGATACTCTAATACGATACTAATATGAACAATATGAATAAGTTTGTGAGTTAAAGAGCAAGAGCAAATATCATGAATGCAATATATTGATATCGAAAACTGATAATTTCTTAAACCTTTCTCGTAACGAAGATTTATCATTTCAATAAATATTATTTATTTTCATCAAATGCAATTAATGTCTTTAATAAATAAGTAAAATAAAACTAAAATGTAATGCAGTTTTTCATTCGTTGTTCTTTTTCGCTAATTCTCTTAAATCCTGTATATACATAGTTTTATTTTCGACCAAAGGTATTGATGTAATTTGTAAAATAAATGAGTTTTCAAGGTATGATTAAAATTTCTGATTGTTTTGAAATGACAACCTTTTCAAATTATAATACCTATGAATAAGAAGTCATTCAAAAATTACTTTAGCCTTACCTAGAAACTGACTTTTCCATATCTTGGACCAGTAATTCCTGTTGTCTTAACAACTGTTGATAACGAACTTCCATTCTATGAATTTCACATTTCATTATCTTCATTTCGCCTTCACCAATCTCTGAATCGACAGCTTCCCTTGTTTCTTGAGTCAATTGAATTTTCTTTTCCCAAAGCATAATTTGTCGCCTAAAATGTTAGTAAGATATTTTAATTCATAAAATGCCTTTAAAATTCAGAAAAATATACTCGGCTTCCACCAGATCGTTAAGTAAGCGTTCTTTATCATTTCTAATATCCTCAAGCTTGCCTTTCATTTCTATGCTTTCCAATTCCTCTGATTTGAGTGACCGAATAAAATCTGTTTCTGTAAGCATATTTTCTTTTTCCAGATTTTCTTGATAATCTTTTTCATGAAATATCAATCGATTGAGCTTGATCATATCATTCTGTAAGTGTCTCAGATGACGTTCAATATCATATTTTTCTCTCTTCTCTTTTTCGATATTTCCTTTAATAAAAAAATGTTAAAACTAAATATAATCATAATTATTAATTTATCCAATTACTGAGAATTTATATGATATCCATTTATTTATACGAAGCGTCCAATGAAAATAAATTTAGTTTAAAATAAAATAATTTTAAAATTAAAAAATTAAAAAATTAAAAACTCGATTATATTTATGTCATAAAATATATGACAAAAGTAGAGCAGAATATAGAAATTCAGCATATGATAGAAAAACAAATCTAAATCATACGTGGACAGTATTTAATCCATATTAACACATTGACGGACAGTAGGAACAAATGAAGTTCGAAATTAACGGTCATAGACGCAAGTGTGCGTCAATGTGTTAAATAATTTTTAAAATTATTTATAATTATTTTAAATTATTTTTAATTATTTCACATATAACGGCTATAAAATTTATGAATTTTGCAGATAAATATAAAGATTTTATTTTACAGTTACTTAGGAAATTTGATTCCGATTTTGAAAACTCACATCTTTCCTTTTTCACCAACCTGCCAATATCCATATTTTCCTTTTGTAATAAAATATTAAGTACAGCCTTTAATCTGATTTCTTCATTTAAAAGCTGGATTTGGATTTATTAATTTTAATCAGTGAAAATTATTGCACACATTTATATATAAACATCTTCAATAAAAGGTCGACTAAATAATAATTTATTTTTAGTTTGTTTGAAATGATTAAATCAGTAAAATTTTAGTTTATTTTAATTTAATTCAAAACTGTCATCCCTTGCATATTTCTTATTTTTTGTTTCATAAAGATGTTTTACGTTATAATCTTTCATTAATAGTAAATTATGTGTATCGAAGAAGTTGAAATACTTTTCATTTCGACAAAATACCGTATCTTTTTTTTAAAAACATAGAAATTCAATAAAAACTATCAGATAGAATATTTAAAAATTAAAATGACACATAAGTTTTAATCGATGAAATTATTTTATAAATAATCATAATCGCGACTTAACAACCTGCTTTTTAAAATAATAATTCTTATTAATATTTGAAGTTCCTTTTATCAGATTTGGTCATCTAACGATGTAGACTACATCAAATATAAATATA
>JBBMOY011226987.1:0-15906 GCA_037951405.1 Platydemus manokwari | reverse complement strand
TATCATTATTATCATTATTATTATTATTATTATTATCATTATCATTATTATTATTATCATTATTATTATTTTTATTATTGTTATTATTATTTCTATATTTTAAATGATAACAACATTTAAAAATTAGGTCATTTAGAGATTGAAGTCAATTTTAATAAAACATAATTTTAAAATTACCAAAATAGATGCGCTAGACTCATTTGAGTTAACAACTGATCTGATAAGCTGACTCGCAGACATTACAGTCATTGGTAATTTATTAATTAAAATGTCTTCGGCCATTACATTTTTTGTGATCGATTTATTAATGTGGTTTTAATCAATAAGTTCAAAAGATGATAATGTAAAAATATTAACTGTTTATCGATCTTTCGACCGATTTTTTTCAAGACGAAATAAATTGTTGATTGAATATCGAATTTTATTTTAATTAAAAAGATGGCGATTTTATGGTATTCTGTTCGATGATGGATTAACAATCAATAAGTAATATATTATTTTTTATTGATAATTAATAATTAATCAATACTTAATTCGTTATTTATAGATTCTTTTACTTAAAATGAATTATCCATGGATTATTATAATCAATAAGTTATTGATGGATTATTTTACTAACTTATTTTTGATCATCTTTATCAATAATCATAATATAATAAAGTTTTAATCACAGAATATGTTTTCAAATGATAAATAGCGACATAGATTTTGAGAAAAGGAATTTCAAAATCAATCATCGTTTAATTACATTTTAATGAATATTTGAAAAGGCTTTTGTCGGGGATGAGATGTCGTACAAAATGGCGTAGCGGCTATCATTTCATTCTATACGTTTTAACCGTTCTGGCATATAATTTAAAAAAACACAAAAATCAACTCAATATATCATTGTCAACTTCGTAGGTATTTGGATAAATCCACTTAAAGAATTCCTAATAGCAAACTTATTAGATTAATTAATGTGATTGTTTTGTTAAGAATAAATCAAAACAGAAGCTTGATATGTAAACGATAATATATTGGGTATATAATTGTTAGTCACGGCACTGGTCCATTTGCAACGGGGCTTCATCTTATCATATCACTGCGATTCATTTCGCCCGGGCACTAAGCGTAAAGTTATTTGTCATCACAATTACATACACCAGAGCAGCGGTTCTCAACCTTTTTCTATGGCAACCCGTTTTCCCCATTTTTAAGATCTTAGCGACCCCAAAGAAAATCAATATTACTAAAAATAAGTCATAATCTCCCATATTTATTACAATTTACCGGCCCAGGGACTGAGAACCACTGAACTAGAGTTAACACTTCAGGCAGAATTTAAGTTATGTGATCAATAAAACATTGTAATTAATAAGAGTTATGTTTTAAGTAATACGACAAGAATTTATCTCAAATTAAAAAACTGTTACTTATTCCGAATCACCTTCGCATGTATTTGGACTCTATCATTATGAAGGCATAACTTTCATTTAATTCTTTAACATTCTTTTCTTTTTGCATTTTATCTAGAAAAATAATCGACCTGATCACTCTTTTTTTACGTCTTTGAGTGTTCTTCTAATAATCAATAGTAACTTGGAATTTCTAAAGTGTTTCTTCAGCTATAAATAATATTTTTAATAATCACTTTTACTGCTCAATTTAATTGCATTCAATGTGCCATTATTATCGATTATTTCTAAAAACTTAATGAAATATTTTATTCTAATCATAAACATTTTTAATGTTCCTTATTGTTTCTGTAAGACGCTACTGTTTTATACTGCATGTATTGATAACGAATTAAAAATTCAGACAGCAAATTATATATTTTAATGACAATTATTAAAACAAATAAAAGAATTTATAAAAATCTGATGGAAAAATATTTCAAATTTCATTTCTTTATAAATCCTCACTTTATCTTAATATTAATTGTGTCTGCATCAAATTCTCTAGATATTGCTCTAAATCAATTTTTTTAATTTCTTCTCCACTTCATATTATCTTTATATCATATTACCTTTATATCATATTATCTATATATCTAATTTTATATAAATTTATTAGTTTAAATATTTGGTTTTAAACAGATGATTGGTGTCTTGACTTTTCAGTTCATTTTTAATGTATGGTTTTTACAATAGTATCTGCTAACATGGTGACCACATATCTGGATTCGATTCTGAATAAATCAAACACTGAATAATATGGAAAAGAAGGAAGAAGATACTGAGACTATATTGAGAACATATGAAGAAGATATAAGGAAGATATAAAGATGGTGAAGAAGAGATAAAGGGGATATAAAAGAAGATATAAAATCAAATATAATGGACATGTTAAAGAAGATATTAAAAGGTAGAAGAATTAGAGTTTTCGTTTAATGAAATATGTAGAGTATTAGATAAAGAGACAATTAATAAAATCAAAGATTATAAAGAATTGGGATTGAGAGATATTTCAAATGAATTGAATCTTATAGTAATGAATTAAACTTTAGAGGAATAAAAATTTTAATTCAAATTTTATATAAAATATATTTATTTTTTTAAATTGTTGGTTTTAATCGGATGATTGGTGCCTTGACTTTTCAGCTCATTTTTAATGTGTGGTTTTTACATATCTATATTTTCACTTTTTACCTTCTACATCCTCTCATTTACATATCTTATATATCATCCTCCTTCTCTTGTATGCTTTCATACCATAGACATTCTCAGAATCGAATCCAAATGCGTAGTCATAATGTAAGCTGCTATTATATTATTAAGCTCCAATTGAAAGTCACGACATCAAATTATATTTTAATTAATTTTAAAAATTTAAAAATTTTCAAATTTCATTCTATTATAAATCCGCACAGTTTCAAAAGCTCATAAAAATTTTTCATTGTATTTTCGACCAACACGTGTCACTTCTCATTTATTTATTATTCGGTTACGTGTATCAAATTGGAATATTTTGCTGTTGGTATCTGTTTATTCATATTTGTTTAACCTGCTCCTGTATTGCTCAAAAATGTACATCACGTATTTTCCCAGCCTCACCAAATTGTCGTGACTTCTCAGTTCGTTTGTAATGTGTGGTTTTTAAAATTGTAGTGGCTTTCATGGCGACTACACAACTGGATTTGGTTCTGAGAAGATCAACGTCTGGAAATTATGGAAAAGAAGGAGAAAGATGTTAAGATTATATAGAGAATATATAAAGAATATGTAGAGAAGACATAAAATAGACAGGAGAACTAGAACTTGTATCAAAGTGGAATATTTTGCTGTTGGTATTTATTCATATTTGTTTGACCTGATCCTGTATTGCTCAACAATGTACATCACGTATTTTCCCAGCCTCACCAAATTGGAATTTTTTATTTCTTTATCTAACATAAAATGAAACCTCTATTGGTTATTCACCAAATATTCTAGTTAAATACATTTTTGGTGTAGTGACTTCACAGTTCGTTTGTAATGTGTGGTTTTTAAAATTGTAGCGGCTTTCATGGCGACTACACATCTGGATTCGATTCTGAGAGGATCAACGTCTGAAAATTATGGAAAAGAAGGAGAAAGATGTTAGGATTATATAGAAAATTAACAAAGAAGATGTAGAGAAGATTAAAAAAACAGATAGAAAAACTAGAACATGTACCAAATTCAAATATTTCGCAGGTGTTATTTATTCATATTTGTTTTATTTGCTCCTGCTATTGCTCAAAAATGTACATCACGTATTTTCCCAGGATCACCAGATAGTAATTATTTTTCTCTATCTAATATTATAAAATGAAAATTCTATTGGTTATTTCCATTCATTGTTTATCCGATATTTTGCATGTTACGGGGTTTTCGTTTGTACGTTAAACCATAACAAAATAATTGCCTTCAACCGCTAAATTTCAAAAATGGAAACTTTTCTAAATGTTTCTTTCATCATTATTTTTCATTACAGTGGTAAACGCGACCATGAAAAACTCTTTTTCTATTAATTATCGTTCAATTGAACGAAAATTAATTCGTTTTTTAGACTAATAAGTTTATCATTTTTTTTCTACAGCAGTTTCCTGAGTTAAACAACGTCAACGAAATTTATTGACAATGGAAAACAATGGCGGACAGATGTAGAAAGTCTTTCGGAATCATTTAATTTGAAACATTGATAAATGGTAAATTGATTTTGTGAAATATTTTATGTCTCAGGACTTCTTTGATTATGTGATCGACTCCTCGAAATATTTCGAATTTGTTATCATGTTGCAATAATCAGGATTTATCAATCAAACAAACTGACAATGATCTGATATGGTGTTTATTGAGCTTAATATAAATAAATGAGGAATATGAACAAAAATGATAAGGATTATGATTGTCATCATGTGCATCATGATGCGTTACTTATTCTAGTAAATTTAATAGATAGTGTGTACCATACTGAATCTCCATGTCTCGTTTCATGGATTCCAGTATATACATCTCTATTCAACTGCTCATAAACGTCATGAAGTGCTTTACAAATTATATTTTCAATTTCATCCAAGGATTCCAGGTGATTCTGACACCTGGCCTCTTTAAAATAAAACAAATAAAGTAAACAATTGGATAATCAAGTCGGATAATCTCTGTGAGAAATGAGATAGGGGTATATGTCCTACAACAGCAAATTGTGCTCAATGAGTTTCGCTATACCACAGCATGTACATATGATGGAAACCGAAAAATAAATGGAAGTAATTTATAATTTAATGTAAGACAATCAATAATTAATTGATGTGGAACACGTGGATATTCACACTGATATAAAATGATGGTATAAATATCAAAATAACAGAATCATAAAAATTTTAACATGGAGAAATTTTTTTTACAGAAAGAAAATTAATATTCAAAAAATCGTGCGAAACAAAGCAAGACCTTTTACTGAAAATAATTACAAAATTTTTAACAAAAGAAAATAACAAAAAAAATATTAAGAAAATAATGCCATGACTTTGTTGTTAACAGAGCAAAAAAGTATATTATTGGATAATTATAAACAATAAATAAAACTTGACTCCAACTAGAAAATAAATAACATATTTCTCGGTGTATTGATCAATACACGAACTACAAAATCTCAACCGAAACTTAGCTTTCAACTGGTAGTTGTCCATCTATACATCGATTTTTATATCCACGATCTGTGTGTATTTCTTGTGTCATGTTCCATCATATTTTGTTTTTATTTGTTTTTCTGCGTTCTTATTGGTTTTTTAAGGTTTTACATAAGTGGGATTGGTCAATCAATATGAGTGTGTTATTGTGTAGCTATGCCCTTCTTTCCAACTTGTAGTTCACCATCTAACTTCACTATGATTGTTCATTGTTGGGTCTGTGTGGTTGTGTAGGCATGCAAATGTTTACCGTGCCAAAAAAGGGTTCCGAGGCGCAATTCTGGTTTTATTTTTTAATTATTTCATCTCACTCATCAATATTTTCAATACTTTCATTTCCAAACGAATTTCAAAACATTTAAAATTTATTTCCATCTGATTTGTCTACTTTTTAACTAAAATTTTTATAATTTAAATATTCTGAAAATTTTATTAATTATTTATCGTATTTTTAAATAAACCTCACAGCATGAGTAAACTAAGTCCGCTATTATCCAGTTCTTAGCTTACACCTAAAGTGAAAAAGCCAGTGAAATAATCGAAGGAATCAATAGAATAATTAATAAAACCATCATGTCACCATATAAAGTGCAGATGAGTAAAACAAATGTCAATCAAAGTCAAGTGACCAAATTAAAACAAACTAAGCTCAAAAATAATTTGAACAGTTAAGCTTAAACCATTTACTTTGCACTTTAACCATCATAGATTAAAATTTTAACTATCTCATGTTTTACGACTTCAGATTCAGTTTATTATTTTATATGTGAGTTCTGTGAAAACAATGCTTTATTTGGTGAACAAATGACTTTTTATTGTGAAATATTTTTGCAAGAATTTTTCAAATCCATTACAGCAAATTTTTGAATTACGCAGTGAAGTAATTTTTTCATTGATCATGTTGTTTTCATCGAAGATCGTGTAAGCGGTATCAATCAGTTTATCGAATATTTCTAATTAGCACCGTCTCTCCAGTCACCGTAATTTTACAATTGTAAATTTTATGTCGACCAATTTAGATTGAAGGCCTGCTAATTAGCTCCCTTGGGATATAGATTATTTCATAATCGATAAATATATTATATTTATTGATTTTATTTAATAAATTCTATATAAAAATTATAAAATTATCGGCCGAAAGTAAACAGCTAATTAGAACTGAACTGAAAACTATATAAAAGATAATTTTAAACGGTAGTATATTCTAGATAGGTTTATGGCAAAATGAATTTATTCGTGAACAAATGTTCCAAGTTTCTCTAGAAATTTAATTATCCGGAGATACGTGATTTATTTAATTGGATAATACCAACAAAGCCTTATCGGTATATAAAACAATAACCAAATAATCGATTTAATTCCGTCAATCTTGTCAGTAATAATATATGATCGGTAATATTATTATTTGTGAAGAAAATTCAAAATTTGATAAAGGAGAGAAGGTGTGAGAAAAGACTTTGATGGTCTAAGTTAAAAAAAAAGTCCTAAAATAAAATATTGCAAAAATCTATATCGTTCGTTTAGTTATATTCTTTAAAAGAAGTTTTGAAAATTTTGTTGAAATACTTGAAAAAAATTTTAGTTTTTATAATCAAATTTTATATACACGAGTTTTAAAATCTACTAAAAATTAATTATTTGAAAATGTAGGTCAATCTAGGTCAAAATGCAAATTATTGAAAATTGGCAAGAAACACTTTTTTAACATTAGAAACAAATGGAGCGATATCTAAGATTTTTAGATTTGTTTTATAAAAAAGTGACTTGGAAATCTTTGATGAGTGCCAGAAACTGGGTATTTGTGCTTAAATAGATTAATATCTATTTAAAAGATTGGATACATAGATCCAAAACATATCGATACTGTAATGAAAGGAAGATTTTATCCAAATCAAATAAATCATATACATGAATGTGTTACAAATATAGAAGAAGTTTCGGTATTTGGATATGAACTTCATCCAACAATTCGACTGTGTCTCTTTTCGATATTCCGAACCAGGTTTTTGTTATGCACGAGACTCAAACAAAAAGTGTATTAGCAAGATGACTTCTAAAAGCAAACAAAACAATCACCAAATATTGACAATTTTTATTAAAATAAAACTAAGAATTTGAAATTAATTATTAAGGAACAAAATTTGTAAAGTCCACATCCATGAATAAATAGCTTGTCGGAAAAAAATAATTGGAGACCAAAATATTGTCGTAGAAATTGAGGAGGTCCATTATGGAAGGGCCAAATATAATAGCGGCCTTTGAAGACATTGTATTTGAGTTGTTAAATGACTGGAGAGATGTAGTAAGAAATAATGACTTTTTATTTCTGGTCGGTAACCGAATCGCAATAAATACAAGTTAAATGGTAATTTTATATTTAAAATAATATTTTTATTTGATTGTAGGTTTGTGGAACCATGATTCATAATATATACGGATTGTTAGTGTTTAATCCACAATTGAATTTCGTGTAAAAATTTCATTAAAATATGATTGCAAATAAATTTTAATATCAAATAACCCGCGAAAACTCAATACATTAAAATTGGGCCAAAGGATCCTTTTTCTTAACTTAAGCTTTTTAATTTTGAATGATAACAATTGAAGTTGTCATGCAAATAAATTAATTTATTTTAAAAATATGTTTAACTAATAATTTTTTCGCAAAACTTCGAATTTTAAAATTTAAAAGAAATAGATACTACTAACATTATTTATATAAGGATTTGAAAACTTTATAAGTAATACCTAAACATTTTCTTTTTCTATTTATATTTCTATTCTCTTTACTAATCATAACAATACTTTTACAGCATAAAAAAGTTTAATGTGAAAATATTTTTCTTCCCATAGGCCTAAGAAATGACTTTCAGAAAAAATCGAGCCTGGAAAATATTACAATTCAAAGAAACTTAATTACATTCTCCAGAAAATCAATATTTAAAGCATGAAAGATAATTTGCCAAATTCTGGAAGTATTTATTTGAATAGAAAGTAATTAATAAGATGGGGTACTCAGTGATAAAAATTATAAATGCTGATGAATAAAAAAATGCTGAACAAAATTATATTAAAATATTTTTTCGAAATTGGTTGATTCTATACAGTGATCGTCTAATTATTACTAGGCAAACAATATCTTATCGCAAAGTTCTGATTATTGTTGCTCGTAACTATGCCAAATCACCACCGTATTTCGAAATTCTTCACGATGATGGATCCATCAACGCTGAGAGATACCTAAACTTTCAAACAAGACTACCTGCTTGGGATATGGTCATTCAGCAGGACAATGCCAGACATCACGCAGCACAGTTAATTCGTCTTTGGCTTGAGAACACTGCATGTCTCTATGAGAGTAGCCGGCATACTCATCCAACACAAACTTCATGTTTCGCTTTATCTTTAAGAACTACGACTGCTATCGAAGTCGAAAAAACTTCACTCATTCAAGAGAGATGAGCTAAGATTTTAGCCAATATTTGGACTCAACGTGAGTGGCCAAGCTCACAAGTGACTTTCCAAATTTTACACGTCACTTCCAGAGTGTCATTGAAGCTGATGGAGACCATGTTTAGGCTCTGCTATGGTTTGAGAACACTTTTAGTGTAGTTGCACATGCCATATTCATAAATAAATGTTTTAAATTGTATTTTTTTAGATTTTTATAAGATTTCATCGACTTAGAAAAAGAAAAAATTTTTACCGGACTCTGTGTTTCTTTAACTGTCAGTGATATCCATTGAATTTTTATTCATTTTTAGGTCAGAATAATATGATTTAAGTTCAACAAATCCTATTGATTCTAAGTGGTGAATCATAAAAAAGCCCCAGTTAAAATTTGTACTTCAATATTTTGTATCTCAAACAAAAAAAACCTCAGTTTCAAAACTAATTAATCACAGAAAGGTCAATTTGAAAATTAAATGAAATAAATAAATTCATAAATTAAATATATCATCAAAACCACTTAAAAATTGATATTTGAAAGTGAAATGAAAAATGGAATATCTTTCAAATTGATAAGAATCTCATGGATTGTATTTCTAATTCGACAAGGCTAATGAAATATTCTCTAGCCATAATAACTTCTCAAAGTCAATATTGTGTTCATTAAAATAATTGAATAAGAATGAGAATAACCGAATGATTTTGGACAACGATCCGACAAATGAAAATAGAAAATCTTTATTTTAAACTATGACAATCTTTTGACTTAATCGAAATCCTGACTCAAAATCGAGAGATTTCATGAAATTCAGATAAATATTCAACATTGTTTGATATTATTTTAGGATATTTAAATACTTCTCATCTAATTAATAAGATAATATTTTAATAATATATTATTAATTTATCTATTTGAATTAAAAAAAAAATTATATTTTCCAATATTTTTCAGTTATTTCATTTTTATTTTGAAAAAAAAATTAATTGAAAAATATCTTTTTCAGATACCAATAGAGTTTATTCATAAAATTCAAATTAAACCAAGCCTGAGAGATGAATTGGTTTTGATTTGGTTTTATATTCGATTTAACTTATGAGTCGGCATCGAAAAGAAAGATCAACAAAACGATATGGCTGTTAGATTACTGAATTCAATAAAAAATGTTTATTTTACAAACAATAGACATTGTTCATTCACGTTGATGTCGTTATTTTCTAAATGTGTTATCTGTTGTAATGCGTGGTTATTTATTAAAGGTACGATTTTTCCTGATAACCAGGAATTCTGATATTTGATAACAGAATCCCTATATTTTTTTAAATATAATAAACACAATTTTACGGTTTATTTTAAAATCAACAAGATCATCTTTTAAAAATGCAATAAAAAAATTAGATAAAATCAATATTATTTAAAAATTATGTTAAAATTAAATTGAACATATTAATATTTATAAAGCTAAGGACTTGCTAAACAATACTGTTAAACTCTCAGCATGAAAAATATTAAAATAAAAATGAAAAAATGAAGTGCGGACGAAATATAATCACCGATAATTTAGCAACAAAACTTTTATCAAAAAGAACTACCTTAGTAGGAACTATTCGAATAAGAGCGAATTACCCAAAATTGCAAAAGAAAAGAAAGACAAAATGGCAGGTTTTTCAACGCAGCTTTACAAGTCAAATAATTGTAGTCTAACAATTCACAAAAGCAAACCGAACAAAAAAATTCTCTTACTAAGTTCAAAGCTTAAATTTATAAAAATTGAAGAAAAAGGCAAATTGAATTTTATAATAACACCAAATTTGGCGTGGATATGACGGATAAAATGGCTAGAAAGTACAGCACAAAATCTAAATCTAATAGATTTCAGTTTTGAGCCTTCATTCTAAAAATGTATTCCTAAAGCTCGAAATTAAATGTTTGTTTATTATGGTATGATAATTATTTTGTGTTTTTTGTTTATGCTAAATTCTGTATTAATTACAATCAACTGGAAAAGACTATCATGTTTATTTCAAAAGCGGTCATTTGACCGCCATCTGTAGAAATAGTTATATATAATATGTCGGTAGGTTTAGTGTTAATAAAAGGTGTAAGATAAAAATGTAGGAATCTTTATGATTCGATAAAAAATGTAGACAAATCTGATGGAAAAAATTTTAATTTCGAAATTTTAAAACTAGGTTTTAAAATTTAGAAGTTGTTTGGAAATTGATGTAATAATAAATATATTATTGTTTGATAAAAACATGACTTCTCACTTAAATTTCGCGGATGAAAAAAAATTGGCAACTTATAAAAATAATAACAAAATATAATGTCTTTCATGAGATACATTAATATCAAAACACGAAATGTAATTGTGAAATAAATGGACGAGGATTCAAATATATACATAAACAAATTATTAAGTAAATGATATCTTCGATATATGTCAGTAGAAACCAATTCCAAATTTTTTAGTGGGTACACCTTTTGTTGGAATTGAAAAATTTTAAAAACGGCAGACCATCGTATTAGGTGTTGCAAAATCAATGTTCTAAAGCCATAGTTATGAATAAAGACATAACTTATTTAGAAAGATTAATATGAGCGGTTTAAATTTCAAAATTATGATTATCAGAAACATATCGATTTAGTAAAATACCTGATTCTAATTAAACCGATTACAACGATATTACACTTATCAATTTTAAAATCAATTGATTTCCACTTGGTTTTGAAAATTTCTTGTCTTCGAAAATCACGAACTACATTCTATTTTTAGGCCCTTTGTAGTAGCTTGGTTGGTTGCTTTAGATTTGGTTGGTGCAAAAATTTGTGTGGTTTTATTTATAAATTATTCGATATCGAGTATCGTCCCTAAAAAATGAATTCATGTTAAAATATTATGGCAAATTCCGGATAATATATTGATTAATTTGAAAGATTATTATTGGGTTGGTGTATCAATTTCTTGCGGTTTTATTTGTTGCTAAGAAAACACACCAACTTCATGTTTTAACGGGTTTGAATTATATTCATTCAGCTGAATTATCTATTTAAATCATTTTAGATTGACTTTCAATTTCATTACCCTCATTAAAATGCATTGTCAGGTACATAAAAATGAAAATTTGTAGCATCTACTCTTTTTCTATTTCAATCATAATTTAAACACTGCAGAAGCCACCAGAATTATTTGTTGCGTTTATGGAGAAAGGGCAACCAGTGAATGAACATCACAACAATGGTTTTCGATATTTAAAAGTGGAAATTTAGATGTTAAAGACGCACTTCTTACAGGCCGATTTAGTGGCTTTGATGAAGACTGTTTGAATCAATTGATTTATGATTATCCGCTTCAATGGATTCGAGTGCTGGGACAAGTTATGAATTGTGATCACAATACTATTTCTCCACATCCCAAGAAAATAGGAAAAGTTCAATATCTTTGATCATGGATAGCTCACCTTCTTAAAGTAAGTCACAAAAATCAACGTGTTTCGATTTCTGCATCTTTACTCGTTCGTCATCAATCTGCTGTGCAGCAACATCAATATTCCCTTTCCAGGATGGTTACAGGTGATGAGAAATGATGCCGGTAAGTAAATTTGAAGCACAACAATGGTAGGGTAAGTCCTCAAAAGCAACCACAACCACTTGCAAAACCCAAACTTCACCAACGCAAAAGCTTGTTGTGCGTATTGTGGGACCTAGCCGATGTTATTCATTACGATATCTTCCCAAGAAGTCAAACAATAAATGCCAAACTTGATTGTGAACAACTCAAGCGAGAGAATCAATAAGAAGCAGATAATTTTACAGCATGCCAATGCTCGGACTCATATCACCACAGTGACAAAATTGGCTATTAAAGAGTTAAGGTGGAACGATCTTCCCCATCATTCATATTTGCCCGACTTAGACTCAACAGATTTTCATCTTTTCAGGTGCATGTCGAACCAAATTTCTGGTCTCACATTTAAGAATGAAGAAGCAGTAACAACTTCGATTGAAGTACTTTATACCAAAAATCACAAAGCTTCTTCAAACGTGGGAATTGACAAACTGCCAGACCAGTGGCAAGAAGTGATTGATTGTGGCGGAGAATATCTCACCGATTGAGACTGAGATATTTGTTTTTTCTGATGATTTCATAAATTCATTTTGTTATCTGGAATTCTTTGGATTGTTTTTATTCTATTTTTCAATATAGTTATTTATTATTTTAAAACTGTATTTTTATTTGTTCTATTTATAGTTACAATTTAAGCTATTTTTATATTTTTGATCAGATTTATTTCTATATTCAAAGAATTTTAATGCTTAACTCATTGAAAAATTTTAAATATTTTTACTATTTTGACGTGATCTGTATCAAACAGACTTATCGACTTAAATAAAATTATAAAGCTTCCAATAACTATCTTACTTTAAATATATTTTCGTAGTATTTTAGTTGGGAATTTTGAAGACAAAAAATAAGTTGGTAAGTTCTCATTGGAAAAATATTTAAAACATAAACGCCTTAAAGGTCATGAATGTTATGTGGGAAACAGATATCTAACGAACTCAATAAAAATTCCATTAACTATAATCTATCTCTTGTAAGTTAAATCCCAAGATAACGGAGAAAAATTATCAATTTATTCTCTGGGATTAAATTTCAAGAAGATCTGATTATTCGTGGTTAACAGAAATAAATCGTAAAAAATCTTCATTTCTTTTATCTGAAGTGTAACGAAATTATGAAACGAAATATGAAATTAAAAGAAAATGGGCGAGTTCTTGTTGTATTTAATTACCTTATTATTCTCAATCCTGCTTATCATTTATATTTTTAATGAAAAACTTGTTGCAAGCCTTAGAGAACTTAGTTTTGCTGATTTACGTTAAAGATCGTTATTCTATGAGGATCTTCTATTAAGTTCATTTTGATATATTTTGTTGTTTAGTGATTTTCTTTGATAATATAATAAATAAATTTTGTGTATTGTTTACCTTCATGGAAACTAAAAATTCATTTACAATAAATATAGAATTTTCACAAATTTTGATTTTACTTTAAAAAATCACACAAATATCATGCAAATTGTTGACGTTTCGTAAGTCAGGCATAGTTTTAAATTATAGCTTAAATTTGGGGGTTTTAAATACTGAGTTGTCAACAATAACATGACTGCCATAATATTTGAGAATTATATATTATTGAAAACAAAATAACATTTGTTTTGTTTATCAACAGAAGCAGGCACACATTTTCAAGTTTAAAATTTTCGATAAAAATTTTATCAGTTATAAAATAATGTATTGTTTATTAAGTGTTGCTTCTGCTCGCAAAGTGATTTTTCTGAGTTGTTATACATTTCTTTTCCTTAAATAAAGATTTTCTAACAGTTATAATTTATGATTATTTAATTAAGGGGCATAAATTAAGAAAAGGGGCCCTTCGGCCTAACTTCACCATGATAAATTTCTCGTATAAGTTAATTTTATAATTTAAAGTTCTGGTTATTTTGTTTCGATTTCATGCAAAAATTTATTTTCATGAAAAATTTTAATTTTAGATTAGAATTTTTGTTCAGTACTGTGCTTTTAAATTTAGCGTTTTTAGAAATTGATGAAGGCATATATTGATAAGAAAAGTTTGGAAGGCATCTGTAAAACATGCAATAATACTTGTAAATAATTGATCTGGCTTTAGCCTACACCAATTAAATATAAAATAATACTAGAAATGTTAATTTGATCTTTCTACTGAGATTTTTGCCTGTAAGATTATCACACCACGACTTTGGAATGGAAATAATAAATCATGATATCGGCATATTTTATATAATAATTATTTTTACTAGATATCTTTTGACATTTTCTGAAGTTCGATTTATTCATGAATTAAAGTTGAAAATCACACTTTTTAAGATGTCGAATATAGACAAAACAGGACTGTTAAACCAAGCTTCTATTCTAATTACAACACCACGCAACAATATTATTTTGTAATTTATTATTGTCTATTGTAAAATGTTTTGTCAAACAAATGATAGGTTTATTATTCCAATACCGCTGGTTTTAATGAAATACCTGCAAAAATGTAGGGTTTTTGAAATTTGCTTAAAGTTTTTTTTTTAATCTTTATCCTTATTTTCTATAATATCTTTATTTTTTGAATTGAATTTTCTGTTATAGTTTTGTGTTTTTATTATCATTCTTTATTATTAGATATTTTAAGAAAGACTTCAAACAAAACTTTAATAAAATTACAATGAGATGTTGTATTTTTATAATAGTATTTATACTTATTACGGTTCGAATTATCTCACAAAATCACTAACTATAATTGACATGAAATAACTACCGTAACGTTAAATTGACTGTACCAGTACGAAAAATTATGAATAGTGACTTGTATTTATAGGTTGTTCTGAGCTTTATTTAGTTATAAATAAATCATTTTAATTTATTCCGATCAGATTCAATCATATTTCTACAAGAAACCGAATAGGTTATAATAATCGAGTTCCAATTTAAATGAAAAATAGAGACGGGTGTTATTGACAAGAACACAAGACTCACCAGTGATATGCATTGTCCCTTAATTAATTTTCAGAGTACTTACTGTTTATCCAATACCATTGAAAGAATCTGTCGTGACAGTCTTCATGGATAATCCGTCAATAAAATGGAATAACAAACATGGGGAAAGCTTAATGAAAGTAATTAAAACATTAATAAACTCATTTGGCCATTACAAACTAACATGTAAAGACTGTTTTTCGTCCTGGATTTTTCAATCGCAGATTAAAGCGATAAAATCAAAAGTCTTTTCGGGATAGAAACATCACATCACAAATACATCAATGAGTTGATGGCAAGGAAATAGTCAATGTGAGCATCAGAGAAAATCAATCATTGATTCTTTAAAAAATATTCTGATATCAATTTTCTTCAATTAGTTTATCAAATTTGAAGCCTCTATCCTATCGATTTGGCATTAATTTCTATGATAATTCTTCAACTCCAAATTATTTAAAAACCATTTCAGATACACACTAGCACTGACTCTAAATTAATGCCATTACGTAATTCACTTTAGTACTCTCCTACTAGCTGGCAGCAGTTATATAATTTACTTAACATATTCTAAACCAGGTACTTTCCTGTTATCCGGGATGCAGACAAAACAATTAATATATAAAATAATATTTAATCAATATATTTAAAATTTAAAAAATAAATAAAAAATCAAGTAATATATAAAATAATATTTAATAAACAATTTAATAATTGCTCATAGTTGCTGGCGGCCACAAGATAGAGATTCTTCCGATAA
>JBBMOY011225876.1:0-15947 GCA_037951405.1 Platydemus manokwari | reverse complement strand
TATTGTTGAACTTGCTTAATATCAATTAGTTTAGTATCAATATTTATAATATAATCATTAATTGAAATTCCAATAATAATTTATTTCGTTCAATATCAATAAAAAATTATAAAATTTCCATTTGTGAATACCCATAGATTACAAATAAAACAATGAGATCAGAAAAATATAAACAATTCAATATGGTTGATATAATTAAATTTCTTTGGGGAAAAAGATATCATGTAACTTTAATAAAATGAGGAATTTAGTAAGGAATTTTTCCAAGAAGAAACCAACCATTAATAAGCTTAAATTCCAAAGAATATTGATTGTATATGACAATGATGAATGACCTGACAAACACGTGTCAAAATGGTTTAATTTTATCTAAAGATTGCAGTTTATCGTCATGATTGTTACATTATAACAAAGAAAATAAATTCTTAATGATTTTTTTTATTTTTAGTTACCGTTTCGCTTTAATTTGCTAGCTTCATATTCTTTCGAGAATTATATTTAATTTATAAAGTCTTTGGAAGTCTTTTAATTTTAATTGGATCAATCTATCTTCATTTTTGTGATATGGGTTTCTTTGATATATTTAGATGATAAATAACCTAGCCCCAATTGAATAAATGTTTATCTTTTGTTTTTTCAAAAAGATTTTAACATCTAGTTAACCCGAGTCAGCACAGTTGAATAATTGGGGAATTTGATAAATTGTATGACATATTGTACTGTATATTTTATATTATTTCAGGTGCATGTATATTTAAGGTGCGTCTTTCTCAAGATTTACAACATAGACACAGTAAATGAACAGTATTATGCCGAAGTATTCCTTCAAGCGAAGTGGAGGGAACCTCTTTTAGACCACGTAACAGATTTAAAGGTATTTTTTATCAAATTCATAAATAAGCGAAAAAATTATTCTTAGCTTCTTTTATCATTGTAAAAATATTCTGATATCGAATTGATATTAAATCACAACCGAGTATTTCATTTTAATGTTGAATAGGCTCGAAATCCAATCTTCGGTTATTAATACAAATTTGCTGTAATTTATTCAATAACATAGTCTTTTAGAACCCTCATTTTTAGTTTTAAAATGTTCAACATTTTCATTAATACTAATTTCAACTCAATTCGCGACAACTCGATAACATATCTCTCTCTACTCTTTCATCAACACCATGGAGCACGTTTCAACTTTTATTTGCAAGTTAATCTAAGATTTGAGATATACCTCTGGTATACCTCTTTTCATTATCCCAAGAAAAGAAATGCTAGGCTTAAAGCCTAATGATATTTCGGCCAAGGATTTATCTTGGTGAATTATCATCAAGAAGTTCAACATGTGCTCCTTGTCAATAATTCAAGTGGATTCGAATGTTTATATTAGAGAAATAATTGGCTTTGAGACAGTTTTCTATTTTTATAAAACTCTTAAAGATTAAAACCTGGTGACACGGTTGAAATTGAAAAAACAAACTTATAAAAGAATCGATAATCCAAACAATTTTAATTTATTAAAGTCAATAAATTTTATTGGATACAACAAATGCCATTTCTAAATATTCAATGAATGTCTGCAAATTTTTCCTGTAATAAATTCGATGATAGAACCTTGTATTTCCGTAATTATTTTAAACATAATTCAAACCTATAAAAATATTTTCTCTAATTTAAGTTTGTGCTTTTGAAATTAAACATTTTTAACTTGAATTTAATAATTAATTTTATTGGTATTAATAATATCGACATCAGTGCAAATTCCTCGCGAAGATAAATATTAGTAATCAATCTTAAACCTTAGATCTTAAATTGATAAATGACCTTTATATTTTACATGTCATACAATGTCCTAGTCAATTATTTTTGTTATTTCAAGAGTGTTGACTTCAAAACAATTTGGAATCCAAAGCTATACATAGAAAATCTTGCAAGAGAAAATAAGGATAATATCTCGCTAGAAGTGATCTATCCTGAAACAAATGGAATAGCGTATGTATTACAGAAGAGGCGAATGCGAGCTGTTTTTCATGAAACCTTGGAACTTATGCAATTTCCTTTTGACTGTCAGGTACTTTATACTTTCAACTAATATTTTCTTACTTTAATTAATCATTATTTAACTTTTTTTATACTAGGAGATAAACATTATTGATTTAAAAATATCATTTGATCTTGTTAAAAATTTTGACATGCACCGCACTTCGAAAAATATAAATCAGTTAAGATTCAAATTTGAACAGCATCACGATATGAAACTATATTGGATGTCATCAAAATTGGTATGTTAGGGATCCCAATAGATTACGACAATGATATAATTCTAAAACTTGTAGGAATAAATAATTAACACTTTGAATTTATTTCTTCAATAGTTATCGTTATCTTATTAAAAGAACCCTATACAACATGTCGACCCCATACCAACCAACAATAACCTCCATAGTGCTGCAATATCACAATTTTGGCATTCTCTCAGACACTAAACAACATCACTTCTCAACTTCACCTGCAAATTCGATGAAAACAAATTGAACACACCCTAACTCAGATTCGGACTATTACCCAGTAGAGATTACCACAAATGAGCCAACTGCAGTTTTAACCGGAATACCAATAAGATAATTATCAATTTGTACCTAACCTTTCCAGTTAAGTACATAAATTGGTTTCTGCAATCGCGAATCGACGTGCCGTTACATTATAATCGATGGAAACGCGATATGAAATTCAAAGTTGAAACTTCGACAATGAAACAAATTCGACTACCAATATTGGTGTTAACAACATCATCTTCAAATTCATTCGCCATTCGCACAGATTTTGAATCAATGACATCCGACAAAAGCTCATTAAAAATTGATATATTCCTTTCTTTTGGCACAATCACTTCGACAACATCAAACTTTTAAATTCTCTTCAAGCTACCATCGTCAAAAATTCATCAACTCAAAACAAATTCAAAAAGCAATCTTGGCATAATCGAATTTGAATAGTCAGCACAAAAATTGCATTGCAGATAGATTTCTCATCCACATTCGGAAACCATTAATAAAACCCGTGTAATCAATTTTGTAGTCGATGTGATGAATTTCCCCACCACGTCGTGTAGAAATCTTATATAATAAATATTGATTTTTTTTAATGTAGTGACTTTATAAACTTATATTTGTCACTACTTATTTTGTCAAATTCGTTATTTGTGTAGCCATTATTTAATTTTGTTTTATTTCGGCAATCGAATAAATTGCTACTAGTAATGTTGTCATTTTTGATAACAATTAAAAGTTCTTAAATAATCATTCAAATAAACATCCCAAACTTGATTTGAAGAGAGAAACCTTTTCTTCGTTAACATTTTATAATAACAGAGAACAATAACTTGAAACTTCAGTATCACATTGATAATAGAAAATGAATGAAAAACAGATAATTTCTAATTATCGTCGCGACAAATTGGAAGATTCTTTTAATTGATTTCATATTTATTCAGCCAATGTCAGAAAGTAATACGTGTAATCCATACGGTTATATGAAATGGAAATGAAATTATTAAGGAACCTATGGCCAAGTAGTAAATGAATTTGTGAGTGAAAATGAAACAGATTTGCCAATCAGATTCTGTAAGATATCGATGAAGTCCAAGGTGGTTTACTTGTTAAAATTGTGAATGGTTCAAAACCGGCAAAGTACTCTCCAAATATCAAAGTTGATTTTTTCAATGAAATCCTAAATCACTTATTTGCTTTCTCTTGGTTTTAGCATCATTACTTTTCACTGCTAGAAGAAATATTTTTAAAATTCGATCAAGGCCATGAAAATCCAGAATTGATTACAATATAATTTGAGTGATCTGCTGGTATTTGTTTTAGTATTTCAGCAACCCATCGATTCGAAACAATTCCGATACATTCTAAAAATGTATCCAATGAATCGACAAACACATTTGATATTGAAATTGTATACGATACGCGTACATGAGATTTGATATATCAATGTATCTGGTTTAAGTTTCTCAAATTGAAAACTTATTAATAACCATATTCGAGAGATTGCTTAATATTGATGCTCATCATTAAATTGTACAAATCAAGTTCATCGAGCTCATAAAACATTTTAATCATTTATCAGTACTA
Source organism: Platydemus manokwari (assembly GCA_037951405.1). Lineage (NCBI taxonomy): Eukaryota > Metazoa > Platyhelminthes > Tricladida > Geoplanidae > Platydemus > Platydemus manokwari. The sequence goes on along the minus strand of JBBMOY011225876.1, from coordinate 11,817 downwards.
CATTAACTAATAGCAATGGATTAAATGTTTTAAATTGGGTTGATAAAAAATTTTAAAGTATTTATCAATTATATTTACCAGGATCTATCTGTCACTGTGGCAACGGAATTATCAACTGAAGAAGTCGTTCTTGAAGAGCGAGAGGATGATCCTAGTAAAATCAATACCATCGATGCAATGGAGTCTCAAGAATGGTCGATTCATACTCATGTAGAGGTATGCCATTGTTGAGAACATTGTGAGGAAAATTTAAATAAACTAATGATAATTTAAAAATAATAATTTTAATAAAAATTTTTTTAATTACAATTTAAAATAATTTAATAAGTTTCAAAATAAAAAATAAAATTTTGTAAAATTATTTAATATAAAGTAATTATTAATTAATTAAAATATTTTATAATTAAGATTGATAGCTAAAGCTCTCTAGAAACAGATTTTAAAAAAGGATTTGAATTTGTTTAAAAATTGTTTGATTTGTTGGTATTAGTTTGTATTAGTTAAGAAAATCGTAGAAATGACTTCTTTCGTTGAATCCTTAGTTTTAAGTGAAGTGGCTACTACTAACATTTAATATCAAAATTAATTAATCTCTGACATTGTGATACAGCTTAAAATGAGGAATTTATAAGATATTATTATCAAATATTTATCTTAATTATTTTATTATAATTTATTGCAGCAATCTCACAATATTGTTAGTTTAATTTATTCTCAATTATTGACCTTGAAATGCGTTTTGAATTGAACTTATTTTTCTTCATGGTTTTGTTTTAAAATTTTAATTTCAAGACTATAATCTATTATTTAAATTTATAGATACTTTTAAACTACTTTGTATACATTCACGAATTTTCTGAAAAAATTTCTGAATAAAATAGATAATTTTGAAAGTATATTTCAATGTCAAGTGCAGACCTTTGAAATAATTATGGAAATTATTAAAAATTTGATATCTTCAAATTTTTGAGTCAGCAAAATGTCTTCAGAAGAAATTTATTCTACGAATTTATACAAAATTGATTTTGTATTTCATTTTTAATATATCGATTTTCAAGGGCTCATTGGGGAAAATGTTCTCGTTCACATAACTCGAAATAAAAGAATCAATAAATCTGAGTCTTGGTTCACTTCATGATGTCAACAAAACATGATTATTATCCATCTGGGAAAATTGTTGTAGTAATTGTATCTAGAACATATGTTGCTCATAGCACTGTTTTGTCCGTCTTTAGTTGCAAAACAACTATGTTTGTCGTCAAAACATTCCAAATCGTGTAATATACTGATTAAAACAATCTCTTCCGATTATTGAATGCAATGAAAGACTCTCTCTAGTTTTTACTGTTAAAATGATTTGAAAAATAAATATATAAGTTCTTAATATAAAAACTCAGAGCCTTTTTATTTTTCATTCAATCATCGAACTTGTTATTAAAATTACACAATAAATTTTTTATTTATTTAACATATTACTGATTTATAAAAACAAGTAGTATACCAGAGCAAGTTCTCTAAGTATCTATGTAAAGTTTGCAGAAAATCAATGATAATATGTTTTTAATTCCACTACTTTTCATAAACTACTGATTGTTTATTGTTTGAAATAATTATTTTCAAAAACATAAACTTGCAAAATAAATTACACTTTTTAAAAATATTTTCATTTAAATTTTAAATTTAAGTGAAGCAACTTGAAAACATGACGTATTCTTTGTGCAAAGATGGAATGAGAAGAAGATTAACCCCGTGCTTGGCACTGGTACTGTGTCTGCGAGAACATAAATGCAGAAATTTACTGCAATCAGTTGGACAAACATGTAGATGCTATTCGAGAAAAGAGGCGCTGGTTGTGTGGAAACAGTTTTGAAAAGTTCCATTTCCTTCACAATAACGCTCGACAGCATACGGCACGTTTAACTCAAAATATGTTTCTATTTTGCGATAATACCGCATCCACCATACTCCTAAGACCTTGCGCCTTCAGACTATTTCCTATTTTCTCCTATGAAAAATTCAATTCGTGGGAAAACGAATCATTCCGCTGAAAATGTTAGCAATTATTTGGAAAACTGTTTCGCTTCAAAACCTGTGGATTTCTATGAAAACAGCATAAAACAACTTCCAGAACGCTGGCAAAGGTGTGTGAACCTTAAAAGTGACTATTTACAACATTTCAGGTTTACAAACAAATTATGTTTTGTTTATATTTCTAAATTTGCATGTTGTCTTTATCTGTTAAATAAATATTATTTTCTATCGGACAAGTTTTTCGTTTCAATCCTATATTTTATAAATATACAGTCAATCCCAGTATTTGCAGTATTATTATTAATATTTAGTTCTATGTTCTCTTTTAAATTAAATGTTGTTCCAGTCCGATCTCTTAACGTATATCGATTAACTTGATCAGTATTATTTATTAAATAAAATAAACAGCTTTATAATCAATGTTTGCCTTAATTTATAATCATATACAAGCTAATTTTTCCTGTTTCAGATTGTCGTCGATTGAAATGTGTGAAAAGAATCCGGGCATATTCGAAGACGATTCTGTATTTGAATCGGAAATTGAAAGAGTTCAAGTTAATCTCTCTCCACGATTCAGTGCGTTCATTTGTAATGATCTTATCAATCTTATTACATATCAATTTTAAACTAATTGATTTGATCTATTTTAAAACACAGCACCGTATTAAACAAAATATATATATTTTCCATCACAATGAAAATTGATTATTCTCGAGAAAAAAAATATTCTTCTTCGTTTCAATAAATGAAATCAGTGATTTGGCAAATATAAAATATTTATATTTATAAAAGAAAATTTTGAAAATTGTTCTCCCAAATAAATTAATAATTTACAATGAAATTTAATATTGAAGAAAATCAAGCATTATTGATTTTTCTCCTTTCAACTATTTTAGTATTTGTAATTTCGGTGAAATTTATTTTCGATAAAATTTTATCATTATCACAAAAAATTGATATTCTTGAAATATAAATTGGAATATATTAAACACAATATAATTTCTTCATTAACTGTCACCATTATTCGAATTATTAATAGCAGGAACTTTTATTTGTGAAATTAAGTATAGGGCTGATATTGACAGAAATAGTTGATCCTGTAAGCTATTTGGTTGAAGATAAAGGTAGTCATGTATGAAAGTAGCTGGATAAAGATTTTAATTACTTTAAATTACGTTCATCATCTTAAATGTCTGGTAGCTATATAGCTCCCGCATTCCTAGCACTTCTGAGGTTTCTGGCTACAAAATTGTTCCAAATAATTTTTCAAGTCTTCCGAGGTAAAATGGTTTTACCATCTAAATTATTTTTTAATTTTTTTTTGTAACGACTTAATCTTGTGAGAATAAGTTGGATAAGTTGTAAAAGTTTCGAACAGGTTGTCAAATATCTCAATAAACGTTCTATTTTGGTTTTCAGGTAAATCTTGATAATAAATGATTTCTTTTCGACAGACATTTTACCTTTCACGAGGTGCATTACCTAATCATTTCGTAGTGTAATGTGACAAGGTCACCGGTTGAAAAGACATCCCCCACCTTAAACCATAGATCTTTTACTCTTACCATTATTAGTAAAAATTCACTTTCCGTCAGTTCTAAACGATCTCTTTAAAAATTAGATTGATTTCGTTTAGAAAAAATAGAAATCAGGGAAATTAAATTCGGCTTATCTAATCTTTTGCTGTTAGCTCATGCCGTGCATATTCCTTGGCCAAATTGGCATAATTACCTGGCCACTGTTGATCCCAAGAGTTTCTCCTATCTCATTAGATGTTTTTCATTGATTATTTTCAATTATCTTCAATATTAAAATTATTTTCATGAAAATTTTGTTATCAACTGCTATTTTTGTAATTATTTAAACATATTGAATGTTCAATGGTAATAATGTCACATTGTTGGATCTAATGGCATATATTAAAAGAAAGTTTCGCAGTGTTCTTAATAGTTAATCAAGACCTTTTTCATTCTTTGCATAAATGAGATATATATCAGTGATATTTGCTATGAGATTTTTAAATCAATTTTGAAAAAATATATATCATCACACAAAAATGTACTTAACGAAAAAAAATTCCAAAATCCCATTTATTACACCGATTGCAATAAATGAAAAACTATTATCATTATTGTTAGTATTTGGAGAAAACCATTGTGAACGTGACAACGAATGCTAGAGGCATTATTTCTGAATAAATCAATCCGATGATTAACGTATTTAAAAACCAGAATTGATTGACGAAATAAATATCAGCAAAAATATTTCCTCATACGAAATGAATTTTGATTTCAAAGGACTGTCATTGTTTTGTTATGCTCACGATGATCTATATTTGATATCTTGCATATTTAACAAACTATCACAAAATAGAATGTTCCTTGCTAATATTTTATTGAATATTCACTGGCAATGAAATAAGACCACCACAAAATTTATTTAATTAAAATATTCAAACAAACAAAATTTCTCATTTATAATTTTTAGTATAAGTATATTCTTTTATTTAAAAGAATCATTTAAATATTATGTAATTTTAATCACCCTTGCTTTGGATATTTATTTTTCTTCACATTTCTTGAAAACGAATACTCTATTTATTCTTTCTGAAACTCCTTATCTATTCTTTATATTCTCTGTATCGACTTCTTTACATTTTTATATAACATAAATCTTTATTTATGCCTAATATATTTTAACTTATCTATATTCTCTTCTGCAATTTTCTGGCACTGATCGTCGTATAATAGAACCCAAATACATGGTCAGGCTGTTGTCTGATTCTATTTCATGAAATAATAAATAAAAACTAAATAAGAAATTCAACCCACAAATGTATATTTAATTAAAATACAGGAGAATTAAATTGATTATTTATATATTTTTAATACAAATATATCTTCTATGTCAAATAATCATTTCAGTGTTAATTGATTTTGAAATCCTTACAGTGGACGCATACCGATTAAAGTCAAATTATTTTTTTAATCAATATTTGATTTTCTTTTCAATTCAAATATTTGCTAACAAAAATTATTGGGCATGAAAAAAAATCAAATTAAATTGATCAATCTGCAGTCATCTGGAACAACTGTTATAATAGATTTCGAAACCAATGAATTGTAGAATATACCTGGCCATTAAAACGAGAAATTTTCGTTCATAAGATTATCTCAAATTTGTTGTCAATGGTTTGGAATTGAAAAATATAAAAAATAAATTTGAAATTAAGAATAATAATTCCAAAATAGATGTGCGGACAATGGAATTTCAAGTAATCTTTTAATTCTGCTCTGAGAGGCAGGTCACTAGCAAGTTGTTGAGCTCATATATTTAAATATTTGGAATGGAATTTGTAAAATTATCTCGTAATCACTAAAAATTAAAATTCATAAGAATCTGATCAATTATTAAATATGAGATATTTTTATATAATTTTGTCTGGTCTTTACTCGAGATAAGCAATATTTGACAAATACAATTTAAGAGTAGCCTGCATCTTATAAAATCCATTTGATAAATTAAATTTTGATAACAAACTCTAGACTTGATAAAGCAACAAAAATCCAGTCAAATTTCTGATGGTCATTAAAATAGATACAAAATTATAATAAGGGAATTGTGAGCTTTTGAAATTGAATTAAAATTTTTAAAGATTTAATTTTATATAAAATTTGATTCTGTATAAAATAAATTTCAATCATAATTATTTTTGATCTTTAATATAATCATGCTTGTATTATTGCACTTTATCCGAATTACACTATTGTTTCCAATTTCATGTCCTAGTTAATTCTAAGATTTGTCATATGTATTTTCGAAAATTTTAAAAAAATTTTCAATGTCAAGAAATTTTAATGACAGTAATAAATTGAATTTGATTTTTCATGAGTGGCATTTTAATGTGCTCGTTCTAGTCATTATGTACTTCAGTAAACATAGAATTTTACTCTAATGGTTGTTAACTGGAATCTAAATTTATGATAATTATAGAAAATAATATAAGTCGCAACTGTTTCTGAAACTTTTGAAATAATAATATTCGTAGCCATTTCAATTTGGAGCTCCAGTATTTCGAAGTTATATTAGAAATTAGAACAGAATCAAGATATACAGAAAATAATTTCACAAATTCTAAAATATAATTAGAGCTTTTTATTTTATTAATTTCATATTAAGTGTATATCAATTTAGTTTAAAACTGTAAATTTCTTTAAAAATTAATTTGAAAGGAATTAAGATTTCAATAGTGAGTCGAGTAATCAAGATTTGTATTGAAGGTCTTGTCAGTAGAATTCACAGATTATTATAGGCTTAGGCCCGGTAATCTGAAACCCGCATAAAACTGAAGACTAATAAAAAAGTGACATTGGGGGGAAATAAACCTTAATACCTGGATTATTAAAATTTCCAATATGCCTGGAAACTGAAATCTGTTGAAAGCAAAGTGATGAAGTGACTTTATAAAGTAATATCAAAGCCTATCTGTGTTTTCAAAATTTAAGGAAACGCAAAATTCTCAAGGAACCAGAATATCATGATGCATCATTAGTTTGCTAAAATGGCAAAGCAGAGAGCCTTTTAGCATTTAATTATTTTCGCTGAAGCAATCCTAGTTTACAATAATACAGTATAAGAAGTAAATAAAATAGAAGCTTCGACATATAAAGAATATTCCGTTGAGAACATTCTTTGAACATTCCATTGCAATCTAAGGGAATAAACTCATTAGCTGATGAATAGAATGCAGCAAAATCTATACAAGATAAGTATGAGGAAATTATTGATAGTAATCTAAATAGAGCCTTTTAAAAGGAACAGATGATGGATGGAAAATACAAAACATTAGCATGACAAAGAAATTAACTGTAGAATGCAAAGACTAGAAAGGAGAAGTTCAGGTTATTATTCGGTACGGAGCTGCATTCAGTGAAATAAAAGAACATTGGAAATCTATTTTTAATGAAGATAATTAAATAATTAAACCTCAAAGAATATGCTCACACTGTACTATTAAATCTGCTTAGTTCGTTTCTTTCTTCTAACACTAAAGAATTTCTTTCATTATTTTATAATTTTTCTTGTAATATCTTCAGTGTGTTTTATTGGTAAATTATAATTGAAGAAAGACAGAATAGCTGTAATTTGTAGTTTAGATATTTGAACTGACTTGAAATGGCAAACGAGGGGCGAGTTATATATTATACTATGATTATTATTACTAAAATTATTTTCTTTCTAATGATTAGCTCAATCGAGATACGTATAATAAAATGTTTTGCATTTCAATTCTATTTATCTATCTATGATCTCAGTTTGTATTTTGATGTATTTCAATCGATAATCTTTCAGCTCGCATTTATGTGTGAGAGAGAGAGAAATAAATTTTCTAAATTTTAAATCAATTTTAGTGAGCTAAAGAGTGTTATTAGATTAAAATTAAAAATTGAATATCGTAATGAATATCTGTAAAATTACAGTTGAAAATGAATTATTTCATCAAGAAAATGTGATATTTTATTAAGGTTTAAAAATATGTGACTATCTATGTTTGATTGTCTCAACATTTTATTTTTCTTACCTTTGATATTGATTCTTTATAAAATAATTCAATTTCGTTTTCATAAAAATTGTGAGGATTTTAAAATTTTAAAAAATACGTTTAAATTTAAACAAGAATAAATTTAAGTGATTTGTGTGAATATTGTCATTAAATATACTTAGATTAGTTTTTATTTAGAATTAGCAGCTGACATTTATCATTATTATCACAGCAATAATAAAGTACAACTTTAAACAGTCCTTTGAGAAACCATTAAATTTATATGAAATCAATAAATAAACGGTTATAATTAACCAATCCTATTGTCAATTCCATTGCGATTCCTTGGTGAAGTAAGCCAGACAAAATAGGAGAACAATTCAATATAAGATAATTTGTTTAGTGAAGATACTATAATTTCGCAACTTCTTTTGTAAAGTCACGTTTAATGTTTCTAAAATTCTCTGGGAATAATATTTGGCATTGTATGACGACTTAATTTGGTTCTTAATCTTTCCATTTTTTTGTCCACCTGTATTGAATTTGAAATTCTCATTTTTCAATGGTATTCCAAACTATTTTGAAATTCAATATCCCCGTTCGATAACTTAATACACTTTCATTTTCTATTTGCAATTCCATTCGATACCATAAATTAATTTGAACAGCTGGAAATAAATTTCAGTTAGATAATAAATGTTTGAGCTTGTATTTCATCAAGATTATAATTATATCGCCGTTAAATCATCCACAGATCCAACAACGATTTCTATTCGAATAAATTACCGATGATCAGTTCTCAGCTTGAAAGCTGATAAAAATATAAAAAGACACTTTCTAATTTTTCCATTTATTGACATTGTATAGCATTCGGATTATCTTAATATTCAAATTTATATACTTATTTATGAGTATTTTAATTTGGAGTAGGTATTTTTTTCTACTGACCGCGGCAAAAGTTAGTTTTTTTCACTTATTGAATACGGAATCAGTGTTCCCGATTTACTCTTTTGATTTTGCAGTAGTGAGCCACGCCCTAACAAGACGAAAGCTCTGTCATACACTATTGCTATTCGTAGTTATATAATGTCTAAAATATTTATCAACTATTATGATAAATAATTTTCGATTTTTAAAGTTTCATTGTGTTATATAAAAATGGCTTTAATAATTTTTGGCGAAACGTATGAAATATAAAAATATATTATTTCAAGAACTCAAATAGATGACTTATATATTCAAAAATTTTTAAATTTCGGAACGGTTAATTAATTTGATTCCAAGAGACAGTAATGAAACTAATTCAAAGATTATTATAAAGAAGATATTATAGATCGTATTGTTTGAATTTGTGATGAATTTTCATATTTCATTTTCAATGCAGATAAACAAATTTGATTTTCTATTGAATTATTGAAAATTATAATTGTGATAACAAAATATAAAATCAGAGACAACTGACAATCTTAAATAAGAAGAGAATAATTTTAGTAATTTTTTTCAGACAGAAATTCTTCTCTTAGAACAAGCTTATCAATTGGATCTCAGGCAATTCGTAAAGTTTCGGCACCAATTTTGAGGGTAAATAAAAATTTAAGTACTGCAACCAATTTGAAATCATCTGAAAAATCCATCAAAGCTACATCATTCATTGTCGGTTCAACCAAGGAAGAGAATGCAGGTTTCTATTCGGATGTTTTTTTCTATATCTCTCTAATTATTTGAAAAATCGAGAGTTTTCATTAATAATTAGCAGATATTCTTTATTGAATTTTTCTTAATTTATTAATTAATAACATTGGCAAGAATTGATTATCGTTAATTATTGGATAATTATTGTTTGATAATAAAATCAATGACGTTTCCATAGGCAGCTACATTTTGTACTACTTTATTTACAATATTGTTGAATAAGATGAAATATTACAAAAGAAAAACTGATTTGCACAATGGAACCCTTGATTTAGCACTTAAACAGTTCCATGCATACACAACCATACAGGCATGGCAATCAACAAATTATAGCTGAGTGAAATGCACAACGATAATTGGAAAAAAGGACATAGCCACACAACCACAAGCACACAGGGATTGACCAATCCAGCATATATAAAAACAAATAAGCTCACTGGAAACATGGAAATATAAAGATCAAATCAGAATGTGATTCAACCATGTCACAAAAATTACACTCAGATATCGATTATAAATACCGTTGTAAAGATGGTCAACTGCTAATTGGAAGTAAAGTTTTGGTTACATTTTTGTCGCTAATTTAACGTCATACTGAGTAGTACGAGTGCCAGTTGTTAATCAAGTTTAATTGTATCTTTACCTTTTTTTCTTATTTGCAGTGATTAGTACGTGAATTAGAAATAAAGCTTATATCCCTCGATTTTTCTAGTCAGTAATTATTTAATTGTTCGGAATCATAAACCAATAATATTGATTGAGTCATTATATCTATTTTTCATAATTTGCTCACTGGCAAATTTTGAACTCATGATCATTTTAATCAAATTGGGTTTTTCTTTACCGTTGTCAGTTTTTAGGATTAGTATTTCATATTGATATATTCCTTATAATAATCAAGTAATCAATAGTTCCTAACTATTTAAATTGTCTTTTTTTGTAGCAAGTTAACTTCCACGACTAATCTTATTTAATAATATCATCCATATGCTTTCTCCTACCTATCATCTTATTTGACTGGCAAATGAAAATTGATTTCAATTTTGTCATTGGGTTTTTAATCTAACAAAAACTATAAACATTGTGCTTAAGGCCATCTAGATCTTTATCGGAAAACCTTTTTATAATAATATCAATTATGCTCTAAGAAAGAATAATATATTCCCATAAACCACACTTTCCTTTTATGAACCGCAATTCAGTGATGCAATATCAAGTGAGATTAAAATTAATGTTGCTGTACTTATTTATCTCATTTACGATGAAAATTTATAAACTTAATTGTTGTTTCAAATAGGTCGATCAGTTTCGCCTTTCTTTTACTCACTACTATTGAAAATAACATCGAATTTACCAACCCACAAGTCGAAAAATTAATTTTTTAGTAAAATTACAGATTTTCAAAATTAAAATTATTGAAATTTTATGATTTGTTTGACATTTATCTTAATTCCATAATATGTGTGTGATGTCACCATTCTCCAGAACTTCGCAAAACCTTTAACAAATTTCTTCCTGCAGGTCTTCAATTTCAGTTGGATATGCTCTTCATTCTTCAACAAAAAATAAGTGCCTCAAGGCGAATTTGAACAAGTCCTAAATTTGTAAAATCACACTGGCACGCTATGAGTTTTCCTTAGTCACAATCTAGTTGCGATCTTTAGATGCTCTAACAATGATAATAAGAATTTATCAATTATCAGTAATATATAGTAAATGACGACTGGATTTTCGATTAGAATAAAACTAATCAATTATTGGTTTTTAGAGATAAACATAAAAGTTCAGAATATGAATATAAATATGTACTAATCGACTAAATTTCACAAGTGATTTATAATGATGTTCCGTTATGCAATTTATTATCTTGATCGCTTTGTTGATTCAGATTACCAAAAGACAACTTTTAATCATCGCCGCCGGCAAACGATTGATGCATCAATGGGATTGCGTTTGTCTGGCCAGTCATTGCCCTCCTCCAACACCACTTCTTATCGACTGAATAGTGGCAAGAATTTGAAAATCATACCACGAAACATAGTATTTTCAGCTATTGCTCAATCTCAAATAACAGTAAAATTTATTTCTATCATTTATATATAACTCATGAGTTTTCGTTTCATCTCTAATGTTGTTTCAGTATAATTAAAATTTTTATATTCATTCCCTTGAATTCTAATTAAATTTAGATTGAAAATAAACCTAATCAGATAGGCAACGAATTGAAAAGTATTGTAAATTAATTAGGCGATGAATTTTCATTAATCCATCTATGGGAAAAGATAGATATCGACAAATAAATTGTTAAAAATTTTATGATAAATATATTTTATTATTATTATTATTATTATTATTATTATTTTGATATAAAAAAATTATTTTATAAATTTTGAAAAAACTTTATTTAGAAAGTGTTAAACAAAAAATATTTAATTTGATTTTTATTTGTTTAATTTTTTGTTTAATTTTAATTTGTTTTTTAATAAAGAAAAATACTAAGATTTAAATTAATAAAGTTATTTTAACTGTAATAAAAATAGTGAAAACAATAA
>JBBMOY011224765.1:0-15983 GCA_037951405.1 Platydemus manokwari | reverse complement strand
TTTGTTCCTTTAAATTTTCCTCAAAATAATAATATTTTTTTAAAAATTATCATTACATTTTGATTCGGAGGCTTCATCATTTTGTAATTTCTTATGTTTTCTGCTGACTTCACTACTGAACTATATGTTTATATGGAATTCATCTACTCATTTTATTTCCTAATTTGCTTTATTGTTATAATTATACATTTATTCTATATTCAGACTGTTGATTTCTTTTTCAATTTCTACAATTTCAAATCACTGAGAAATACCTAATTAATGTGTTTTTATCAATATATGACTCATTGTATTATCCACCACATTTTCTATGTTTTCGATTTCTATAATCTTGTTGTCCATTAGACAGTTGATGGCAATAATCAAATCACTCGCAAATGATGTCTTTATTTTAAATTTCCATTCTGAACCTTTATTTAAATCTTACTTTTGTTTCTTTATTATTCATATTCTTACTTTTATATAAGTCATGTCCTTACTTAGAGTGAGATACCTATCACACTTATAGACGAATTTTTCTTAATTTTCTATGTTTATGGTTTTAAAAGACAATAATATAAAATAAATTTATGTTATTGTAATTTCCAAAATATTCATCCTAATAATATTAATAAAAGGTTGACAGAAAAAGTATTCCAATTAAAACAGATTATTTATGATCAAACAATTTTTTGTACCGAATTATAAGAACTTCTTTAAAAATTATGAATTATCAGGTATATCTCATAAGTCTGAAACAATAATTATTGAAGGCTTGAAGTTATATTCATTCTTTTCAAGAAAATATTGACTTTCTCTCAGTAAAATATAAGTCTTATTAAGATATTCAAATATTTTTCCAATTCTATCTTGTCACTTGGCCTATTTTCTTTTACAACATTACTTTTAAGAAGGGTATTGGTATAAGTATTTACCATCAAGAGATTAAATTTTTAGGTCACCGGATAACTCTAGAGAAAAATAAAAATCAAAGACATTGTAACTCATTCTCGTATGATCTAATTTCTCACGATTTCTTTTACTCTACAATTATCATCGGGAATTTATCAAAGATTGTGCAATGATTAATGCTACTTTGTATTCGACAATGTCTGACGACAACAAGAAAATAAATGGTCAGATGAGTGTAATAATATTTCAACAATCTCAAATAAGAGATATAATTCACAACAAAGATGACACGAAAAAATACACTAGGTTATTTCTTGTGTTGTTAACAAGAACCGTTAAAAATGGAATAAACACAATGTATTTATGTTAACACAGATAATTTTGTAAGAACAATGTATATTAAAAATTATGTATGAAAACGCATTTAAAAGACTACATAACAATATTCATCTTAACTGAATTTAATTTAAAAAACTAACTGATATTTTGATGTTCTAATAAAATTAGGTTCATACTGTAATTTTAAAGAAATATCTCTTTGTTATTCATGTCACAAAACAAGATTCAAATTGCTACATAACAAAAGGACTTTTCAATCAATGTTTTGTGTGAACAGTAAACTTTTTCCCCCTATTCACTGATTCACCCGGATCACTAAGAGCGATTAAATAAATATTTATTAACTCTACATCACTTAGAGACGATCCAAAGATATCTTATCAATATCGACTTTCACATTTGAGGAACTGAATAAAATACTTTTATAATACAATAATAAAATTGATTTAACTTATCAAAGAGAAAATTTCTTTTGCAATTATTTTATTTGATATATCAATATTTTTAGGTTGCACATTCTCTAATAGATTATCTGAACTAACTTGATATTTTGAAGTAAATTTGAAATTTTATTTATTTAACGTAATTAACGATAATACTCTTAACACATTGACGGACAGTAGGAACAAATGAAGTTCGAAATTGGCGGTTATAGACACAAGTGTCTGTCAACGTGTTAATAAATACTCTTAAAATTTAAAGTTTTTTTTCAATTAACAAAAGTACTTTTAAGGTAATTTGAATAGTATAATTATGTTGTTAAAATTCATAATTTTATATTATTTTATTACATTATTTCATCAATTTAATAGTTATACATTATAATTGCCTCCAACGATGAACCGCGTCAGGTATATCAAAGCATATGTAGAAAAATTGTAAAACTTAATATTTTTTAAATATTATATTGAATGGAAAGAGTCGAGTTATTTTAAATAAAGATTCAAAACATCAGTAAAGGAGTGGTGGTGCTTAGATAAATATCGGAATAATATTTTAATTTCAGAAAGTTATACATGTATATCATTTTGATAGAGATATTTTCAAAAGTATTGATTTGGTAATGATGAATGTTTATAGCATTTATTTTATAATTTTGGTAACAGGTTCTTGTCATTTAATGCTTGTTTTGCTTTTGATCTTCTCTAAATTTTACTTAATTTGTAATAATTAATTGTCATTAAATCATTCATAAATGCATTGCTCCTTATTTTATTTGATTGTCAACAGTTTACATGATTATATATATAACTGGGAAATCGAAACGAAAAATAAATAAATCATAATTATAGTTAATAGAAATAATAACAGAACGATTTGCATATTTTTCATGACAAAATTAAGTGAGTTTGAGTTTGTTAATAATTTTTTTATAATTTAATATTTATAACATCAGTTAAAATAAACCTGAAATGAAATCTTGCAATTGATTGAAATCTTCAAAAGTAAAATGGCTACATGACAATGGATATGTCATTTTCAAACTTTTAATGGAAACTAAAAAATAAAAAACAATTTACTCATGTTTCATTGAGAATGTTTAAATTATAAAATTACAAAATCATACTTAACGTTTTAATGTAATTTATAAACGGAAATTCAAATGATACTGTTAAAGGAATTTATACAAGATTTTCTTACCATATCTAAATAAATACAGGAGTAATCAAACACATGTTGCCTTCATTTTATGTGAATAAATGAATGAAGTAGTCTATGAATGAGTTTAGATAATTTGTACCAAGATACAACCAATCAGATTCAAAGAGTGACAAAACACACAAAAATTAATTGCAATCGGTACATACTTGTTCCTTATTTGTAATGTATTGGAGAAGAAAATAGCAGTACATACCTCCATCGGTTACATTCTAAAGTAGGGTCGATATGACGAATAAAATCAAAGTTTTATCAATCAAACGATAAAATTTATCGTTTTTTATAACTATGTTAATAATTCGTTATTATCTTGTTTTAAATTAAGTCATAATTTAAAAAAAAACTTATTGATTACTGTTTTTCAGTGTGTATTCAAATTTGAAATATTATTTCTACATAAATGTTAATTTTCGAAAGGTTGGACTCATAAGATATAAAATAAAGTTATAATACGTGCTCAAAATCAGAAGGAATATAATTTAGATATGTTAAATGAAATTTTAAAATAGAAAGTTGTCAGTAACCAATAATATTAAAATACTGAGGGCGTTAACTGAATACAATTTCCATGAAGTCGAATATTAATTATTTTAAAAATTAAATATTGGGAATTAGATATTACTACATGATTGGTTACGTTATTAGATAAATATTAAATTAAAACATTTTTGACTAAGTTTACGAACAGAAATTAATTTTTTATTAAACTTGGGATTATGGCTTTTTGATAATAACTCCAATATTGAGGCGAAAATTATTTTTAATTTTCTAATTTTGTTTTAATATTCGAAATAGTTTGTTATAAGAGCGTAAATAACAAAAATATTAATGAAAATTTAGATAAAGATAAAGGGTTAATTGTGTTAGAAGTGATTCGTTGCAAAAGTCATGTATATTTGGAATTACTTAATTTTATGTAAGGAAATTGGTTTTGAAAACTACACTTATAAAAACTATAAAATAATATTTTTAATTAATATATAATTTAAAAACAATTATGTTAGTTTTCGAAATTCCAAGTCTAATTAAGAAATTTTACAAAAGTGGTGATTATCTGTATAATATGAGAGACTAACATTTATTGACATACCCTAATTATAAGATAATTAATTTTAGTTTTATTATCAATTTTCTTTTTAATAAATATTTATTATAAATTCTCACTTGTTTGTTTATTTTAATATACAAATATTTGAGAATAATTTAAAGAATAATATAATAAAATTATAAGAATTCAAGACAACATCGAATACGCGTCTCTTAATAGAATAATAATAATAATGATAATAACTATAATAAAAATAACAATAATAATAATAATGATAATAATAATAATAATAATAATAATGATAATAATAATGATAATAACTATAATAATAATAATAATAACTATAATAATAATAATAACAATAATAATAACTATAATAATAATAACTATAATATTATTATTAATAATAATAATAATAATAAAACAATAATAACTATATCATGTTGTTTGCAATATCGATAAAAATATAAAATTGGTCACCAAAATGAAACTCATGCACCCATCTTCGAGCAGAAAGAAGGCCTTGATAAATTAAAATTCGAAGAAACAAAGTTAACAATGGTGGCAAAATATTTGTAAACAATGATCTGATATGATTTTGAAAACAAATTGGATATTAACATTCGAGAAATTGTTCAGCGATTCCATAATTCTCTAAAGAATGACTTTCAATTATAAACGATTCCCACAACACTTGGCTGAGATGTTAGAAACACTGAATCAGTGATGAGTGAATCAATAAAGAATTCACTGCCTACGCGAATAAAAACAAAGACTAAGAGCATTGGAGAAAAATGTAATTTTTTGTTTGTAAACATATAAAAGAAAGCCTTGATTGGATTTCTAGATTCGTAGATATGCGATTTATGTACTTTATTCTCTCTTTGTTATGCACTTTGTTTATGATGTTTAGTAAAGGCAAGCACTTCAGAGCAAAATTGAAGGGATTTTAAAGGAAATAGCATTGTAATTAAAAGATATGTTGTTGAGTCATCCGAATTCTCGATGGCATCCATTTGTGATGACGAATATTCCCATTATAATATCTTAAAATATTTGAGTGAAAAATATCTATGGAAAGTTTAACAATTAAATTTATATATGGCTAACCATGTGAGAGGGAAGTTCATAAGAAAAACAATATTAAGTTAGTATGAATCAAGAAAGAAACAAAAGCCGTGATTCATATCTTCGAGGTATAGAGGAGACCACAAAAAACTAAAGCTCTCAGTTTGGTGAATTTAGCAGATACGTAAGTTTAGTAAATTAAATTAAGAAGACTCGAACTAGGTGAATAGTAACTACAATAAACGAGAAACATCCCTTTCATGGTTGTATCATGCTATTATAAATTATATCACGTTACTTACTTCATTGAAAGTTATGGGTTCATAAAAATCAACAAGTTCTACTCCCAATCCTTATCCCAGTTTATAAATTTTCTTAATGTCATCTCTCGATCCATTTAATTAAATATCACTTATTTAGAAAGGTAAATAAAACAACTTCGAAACAATATACCAAGAGGAGCTCTCACCCAATCTCTAAAATTGCTTTCAATTAATATATTTATGGTTTAAACATGTTCTTCCCTTTTTTCCTTCATCGAATATTTGAATCTTAACATTTCTGGTATTTAGAGTAGCGTAATTCATCAACTAAATCAATGTCACGGTACACGTTAGTTATCATGAAATTAAAAGATGAAATACACGTGGGAAATGTAAAATCTTCTCGTCATTGAATGAATATTTCGATAAATTACTCATTATCACTGTTATTATTATCTGCAAAGGCTTTCAAAACGCCCTCGAATTTCGACCAATCAAAATGAGAGAATTTTCCCTTAGAAATAGAAATGAATGTGGGAAAATTGATTCCATATTAGGAGATTAGTAACAAAATCAATTTGTCCCATGAGTGGCGCTTTTATTCTATTGATATTGGATTGTTTGTGGAAAAGCTTTAATGAAATATTTCAAACCGGAATATTTGTATTTGATGGAAGAATTCCATATTGTGGGTAATTCATACTTATCAGAGGAACAAATGAGAAAATGAAAAACGATAAAATCGAGTTTAAATTCTCTTTCAGAGCCGTTTATTTGATTTGATTTTTGTTGATGGAATGAGATAATAACAAGAATTTCGTAATAAAACTTTACCTATTAATGTAATAATAAGGACATAATTTCTAATGCGTTCCATCTTGTAAATAAAAATAAAATTTTTGCAAGAAAAACATCCAATTTATCATAAATTGCCCGAATTCCTTCAATCCTATTGTGGTATAGTTTGAGTGGGCTCCGTGCACCCATTGTTTCACATCAAGTAACTTGAGCTTGAGAGTGGTTTGTTGCAAGCTATTTCTGAAACTTTCTTATTGAAGTCAGTTTTCCAAATTAAATTGGATCACGGTAAATATGCACAGAAATGAGGCCTCTAAACTCTAAAAATTTCGTCCAAAGCTTCAAATGTGCGCTTTGAAGAGTTCCCTTATAGACCCGGTCTCTAAGTTCTGACATTTTTCAATTTCGATTTATCTAGCTTTTGTCAATTTATATTTTTTTTTTAAATGTTTCTCTCCTCTATTTGATTATTTGGTATTCCATTGCTGTGAAAAATCAGTGAAAATGATTTCAAGTTGGTTATTTATATACAGAAATCATCCGAGCATTCGAACTATCATTTTATGGACGTTTATTCTCCTTAGTAAATTATTCAACTTTGTTGATTTTATAAATAACATTTTTCGATAGCAGTATTTGTTGATTTTTTTGATGTTTCTTTCAACAAAAAATTTCTACATGTCATACCCTCACTGACTACCAAAAACAAAATCGAAAGCACTAACAAGGATTACGCCACTGATTAAAAATCACTTCTCAATATCACGAATCAATAAATTTTTTTTTTAGAGATTAATTCCACCAATTTTTCAGACACTGAAATTTTGCATCTCCTGATCTTGTTGCATGAGCATATTCGATAATATTTTTCGCTATTGATTTCTTGTGACCCATGTCATTTGGAGAACTCGTTATTTGAAAAGCTCACTAGTCATATTCATAAAATGGATTTATTTAAACAACTTACCAATCCAATCAGTGCAAAAATCAATACAACATTTATTTAGAATCTCATTTTAAGATCGTGTTAATTATTTAAAATATAAACTATGCATAACTTTGTTGTCGAGTTAAGAAAAATGATTCGCACGCTGAAATGAAGGAATACACCTTAGTGAAGATTTGTGTTAGGTTGGGCAACTCGAGTTATCCGTGGGAATTCCAAAACAATCTATCGAATCAACAAGTTATTTTCAATAACGTCTCCCAATATATCTTTCAATACACTCACGTTTTTTTACCATTTTTATGTTTTAGTGGTTTTATTATATTTTTAGTAATTACTGTAAATTAAAGAATCTAAAGGAGCTCTGTAAATAATAGATCCGTGATGATTTAGAGTTTGTTGATGTTTTAATCTCTAATATAAGAATGATACAATTGCTATATATTTGAAAATCTGATTGCAGTTGTTGGGGTTTTTAGAAATATGACATCTTGGTTGTAAATATAAATAGATTAATAGACAATACTGGAATACAATCGATAAGAACAAAATCTGCAATAAAAATCAATTGAAATATAAAAAATATGTTCAAATATCAATGATTTTAATAAAAAATCGATTAGAATATCAAATAACCAGACATAAAAAAGTTGGATTATAAATGAAAACTCCATTGCGGTGGATTTTATTAAGATAAAATCGATTTAACGGTAGACTTGTATGCCTGTAGCCACGTGTGACTTCTTGTACCATTGAGGCTTTAAAGATGTTTGGGTCTAATGTTACAGCAACCACGTGCTGTGGCTCATTTTAAGTTGAGTTTAATAGCCAATTGAAGATTAGTTGGACTGGATTCAATCCAAATAAATTATTGACGAAATTTATGGCATTCATTAGAATTATCGATAAAATGAAATTTATTAAAATGATAAGCCGTCTGACAACATCGATATTCAATGACATGCTTGCATAAAAAAAATGTCTTTGATAATGTTTTGCATTGGTTTTAAGTTACCAAAGCTTATAATATCGTTCGCCAGCCAGGGATTCCTTTTGGCTCAATTAAAAAAATAATAATATCAATCCACATCAAATTAAAAAGCTTTGTTATTATATTTGAAGAAAATATTGTTTTGGTGTGCTTTTATTTTGGTTTTATTAATATTTCTTCCTAAATTTTGATCGAAATATAGAAGAATCTGATTGAAATATAATGGCCATATCGATATCGATGGTGTTTTTGTTATTATTGATACCATCACAGATATTTATGTTAAAAATCATTTCACTTCAATTATTTTTGTTGACATCTAATTTTTTAATTAATATCCTGATTTGAGGTCATTCTAGGGAACTCGAAATGATATTTTTATCAAATTTTAATGGAGCTATCTCTATGCATATTCATATCAACAACCACGTGAAAGAAGCCAGGAAAATGTCATATTCAGGAAAATATCACGCATTCCACAGATATTTCAGATATTTTTTTGATGAAGATTCTAGTTAATTATATATTTTATAAGTTTTTCATCCTCATTTCTCCTGTAAAGGTACAATGATTGCTTTTACAATCGTATTATGCCATTCAAAAGGTTGAAGAAGATATTTCGATCTGGATTTTATTGAAAGAATAAATACATGCTGGAGTATGGAGAATGAACTTCCTATATCATTAATGACGTATAGGTAGGTCCCTGACAGACGAATGTCAATAAATGATCTCTCATGCAATTATTGATTAAATATGGGAATTAATAAAACTGTCTCAGTAGGAGTGTTCGTTGATAGAACATCAATTCATTTAAGACTTGATATTCATAGTGGGAGGTTTTCACAGTTCACCCACTCGCGTGGCTCCACTGGTAAGGAAAGAACTTTATTTCAATAGTTATTAAGCATTTTGAACTATAGTCTGATAGAGCTACAATATAATATTTATGTATTAACGCCCCCACCCTCGAATTAGTATAGAATGAATATAAAAATAATATCTACAAGTTATTGTTCTGTTAAATCGGTCGTTAAGGAACCGTTCGAGTAATTATAAATGAATTATTTGTAATGATAATTGAATGATAGATAATGAATTTATTAAAAAATGTCAAGGGATTCCGGTTATACTATTGATGTGTTGAGATCATACTTTGCTCAACAAATTGCAAACTAATCACTGTGAATTCGATAACCCTAAGTGTACTTATTTTATAATTTTGTGTGGAAGTTATGTAATATAAAATTATCAATTGCATAATGCTTCTTCCTATGAAATCTATTCCTTTCTTGGTACAAACACCTATAGGCATCAAACATGTAGCTCCATTACGGTCCATTACTGTCGACTTATCATCTCCAGAAAATAACAAAATCAAAAAACAACCTTGGCAACGCCAAAATTAAATGCTCCGACCACAATTGGCTTGCATATAGATTTCTCATCCATATTTAGAAACCGCCCATAAAAATAGATAAAAATCAATTTTAAAGTCAATGTGAAGTATTTTCTCATCGAGTTGTGCAGAAATATGTTAATGCGAAATAAAATATTGATTATTTTCTTGAATTAGTGCTATATTGTTAGCAAAATATTAAATTGTTTTGATCAGTATTGCTATGCATGATTGATCACCATTTTATCTTTCGTAATCAGGAATTATTGTGAGGAAAGATTATGGTAATTAAATTAACGATAAAAGAGATAACCGAGGGAAAATATTTGTCATACAGAACACATCAAATAAAATCGATATTACAGCAAAAAATCAATAATCAGGAATGACGACAAGGAATTGAAATAAAGCTAAAAGAGAATTGATCATGGGATACAATTAATAATGGAAAAATATTTTTATATTACGTCACAGAAAATAAACCAAAATAAAATACTATTTATTAGCTATTTAAGGGTCATATAAAACTCTTAATAAATCTATAGGCATCAATAAATGTCAATAAAATAATCATTATATAACACAAGAACCAAGTGGGATATTACCCACTGTAATATTAGTGGAATATCAGTCAACAAAACCAGCCAATAGCAACAGAAATAAATCAGAAAATTCAACTGTCAAAGCTAATAGAATCCCTACAAGAAAAAACCAAGAAAAGAACTGCTATGTGTTTAACGAAGTCAAAATCAGAAAAAGTCATCATACAGTATGGTCAAGAGGGTAGAGTAATATAAATTGTTGAATTGGTGATCTCCTATCAATCTGTGCGTTGGTCAGCAATAGCGATCATTTTGTAAAAGAAAAATATTTTATTGTCATGATCGATTTTCTCAGTTTAAGTTCACTGCTCATTTTAGAATTAAATAATATTGATTATCATTACGAATGCTCACGCACGCGACAGCTTTGATCTTGAATCTTCATACTACTGATCAGTGATTTAACCTGATATGATCCAACAGAAATGTTGGGGTAACGTAATCACCCTTATCAATATGTTATAAAACATCGAACAATTAGCTTATTTAATGGAATATCGATGATCTGTCGATTTCCTGATCAATCGAAAGCGATTCTCAGCATTCATTCCACTGTCCGCTATTTCATACTTTAATATTTCTAGAGGTTTGCATTGTTACACATCGAACCACAGAGAACTCCGCTGATAAACCGAGTATAGCCTAATCTATGGGAACCAATGTTCGGTTCCAATAACCAAATAATTATAAAAGATCCCACAAAATGCTTTGACTTCGATCTCAACTGGAATCAAATGCAATTAATGTGACATAATGATGGAATCAAACCAATCAAAATAAATGAAAATCATAGCAGTTGATTGATGAGAGACTGCAAGCTCGATCATTTCAATTGATACACAAATTACTCTCTCCATAGCTACTTCAATTGGTCCTTCTATAATCAAATTCAATTGATATGAGCACCTTTTATACACTATTTGAGATCCTGAAATACCCGCCCAATTAGAGGTGTGGTGTTTTTAAATCACTTTTATCGTATTTCAGTTTCTGTCTCTTCAATGATCGCTTTAAAGCCGAAGCTGCTGGAAATTGAACTCAAAAAATCTATATTTTCCAATGGCATTTATCTTAACTATCGAAATACCAATCGTTACCTGGCAAATCAATGATCTGGATAACGTAAATATATCATTTGAATTATGGAAAAATATAAAAATATTATTTTCCCGATATTCCCTAAATTATCGATTAAATTCTGTATTCTTTGATAAAATTCCTCGAGAGCAGTATTTCCATTTGATTTGGCCAGTTTTCTATTGGATCATTTTTTTGTCTTTTTACAAAAAATCTGCTTGTCGCTTGTTGGTTGTGTTTTCGATTTTCTATCGGTTCCATTTGCATTGATGACGACGATGATAATGGTTTGTCTGAGAGTCAGCAGAAATTATCTATGCTTCTCTTCGATTGGCATTCCATTTCCAGGTTTTAGGGAATAAAATTTCCCAGACATTAAATATTGAGATAGAGTCTGGTTAGAGAGATAAACCGGAATCGATTAGGCCCTATCCAGCAGACTTCTAGGCACTCGAAAATTATGAGATCGCTTCTGTTAATGAAATCCGGTTTGCGTAATTAACGATTGATAAAAATTTATTTGATCAGAAATGAAGTAATTCATTTTTATAAGATATTCATTTGGTTGACATCGATTCAGGTAGCATTGGTTTCTCTGTGATTTACAGGTTACTATTAGTTTGTTACCTAGCAACTGCTATGTATCGACTATGATATATTAATGATTGACACCATTAATAAATTAAAGAAACATCACGAGTCACTTTTATTGTTAAAATATTGGAAAAAGTAATTGTTTAACTGTACGATTCTTGGTCTCATTGATGCATGAAATATAAATCAATATTTGACTGTCAATAATGCAGTAATGATGCTACAAAGCGTGAGACCTAATGTTGTGATTTTGTCAAGTCTATAAATGGAAAATAGTTTCACATGTATTGAATATAATTATTGATTTTTCTTAGAGTATATTGAACGTTTGTTAATGATTATTTCGTATCTATATTATCAATATTAATTGATTATATATATTGATATAAAAATTATTGATAGAAATTAATCAACCGTATCGATCTAAGAATTCCATAATCAATCAATAATACCCTGTACTATGAAATTTATTAAATTAATAAATCAATTTTTTTTTACAAAACATATTTTTAAAAGTTAACTGTACAAGACTGGACAAAACACAAAGAACAATCTTCTTCTGAGTGTAAAGAATGAGATCGAACTGAACTTGAAAAATTAAGCTGATCAACATCTGTACAAAAATCGTTGGTGTCTTCGTCTTCATTTTCTGAGATATAAAATTTCGGGGCCTCTCGAGGTTTGGAAAAATAAGTCGGAATGATTTGATTATATTTATCATCGATGGATTCGTCACCAGATGATGAGGATATGGTTTCGGCTGGGGAATAAAGAGAGGAAGATCCTGACGTTACATCGTAACAGCGTTGAGCAACAGAGGTCGAATTGATGATGATGTTACGAAAGTTATTGATCTGTGACATTTGTTGTTGTTTCTGCATCCATGGATGCGCAGCAATGTCCTCCAAACTGATACGCAGTAAAGGATCGTGTTGGAGACATTTTTCAATCAGATCACGACAATCGCTACTCACACAGTGTCGATATTTCAATTTTCCATTGAGTATTTGTTCATCGGTGCTGAAAGGAATGTCACCGCACACCATGTCGAATAGCAGAACACCAAGAGACCAAACTTCAAGTTTAAATCCGTTATAGCTGTGATTTTTAATCCATTCAGGGGGGCTGTATACTCGTGTACCTAAATGTAGGATAATATGATGTAACAGGCAAGTATGCATACATTTGATGTATAGAGGATAAACCACGGTGTGTGTATGTGTAGTGTGTTGACGTCGTTGTGTGTATGCGCAGCGATTTTTCTCACCAACTTTACTCTGCCCACACGATAACACTCGTGAGTCATCATGTGTATCACAAATTCCTAATATTGATTTTATTTTCAAATCGTTGCTTAGAAAGCCAGCAATTTAATCTGGTAGAGTTTGTCTAATGTAGACCGCATAAACTTCAACAGAAAAACAAGATCTCCTAAATCAAATTGAACTGATTTTAGCCAGTTCAGACAGCCAGCGATCCGATTTTTGGCCATAATTTGGATAAATGTGTGTCATGAATATTATTTCATTCGATCATGTGATGATTTACTCGCTTGCAATGACGACTAATCGCTACTTATTGGTTCAGCACGTGTCAAATTTAACCTCTGATTTTCTCATAGCCTTTAAACTCAAAAACTTTTCACAATATTCTGAGAAAATCTCTACTTGTGATTGTGCGTTGTCAAGGAGACACTAAACAAAAGTCTCACCATCAAAATCTTTGTAGTCGTCCTTTTTCAAGAACGCCCCTGACCCAAAATCAATGAGATAAATGAGATCAGTGTTTTCATCGACGAGAATATTTTCGTCTTTAATGTCTCGATGAAGCACGTTTTGCTGGTGGCAATTTTTTAGAATCTCTGTCAATTGCTTGAAAAAGAAGGCGGCTTTTTCTTCTGATAGATATTTGGCTCGACTGATATAATCGAACAAATCCAGGTATCTTTCGACACGCTTCATTATGAGATACCAACCGCGAGCCTTTTCAGATTTATAGAAAGCCATCAACGTGACGACACCAGTGATATGTTTGCACTTGGCCAAAAGGGCCACTTCAAGTGGGATAACCAATTGTTTGGCCTGAAGAGAAAATTAAAATTCCGCGATAGAAACAAGAATCTGCAATCACCTTCCACTTATACGTGTCTGTGATTTTCAGATTGGAAATGAATTTGACGATGACACCGGTTTGATTAGCTATTTTAGTTCCCTTGAAAATTGTTCCGAATCCTCCTTGTCCGATTTCTTCCAGACACTGGTAATGTGATCGAAACACATCCTCTCCAGTAAAAAATTCTATCTCTTCTAAAAATAAAAATTCTTTCATGACGTAAAAGCTATAAATAATTTTCATTCTGCTGTTGCACTGTGTATGCATTTAGTAACTAACCTTAGCAGCGGTACCTAGAGACGTGATCGGTTACCAATAAACAAACAACATAATTGGCAGACCAACCATCGATATCTCATCATCGATACACACAGAACAAAATTATTAAAAAAAAATAACTTAAACCACCAAAGATCAGGATCAAATCTCTTTAAAAAGTTCTTTAAAATATTTCTAAAATTATTTTAATACAAACAATCCAAAAATATTTTTATCATTAAAAGCTGGTGAAATAATTTAGATAAAAATTACAATAAAATATAAATGACAGGAAATGGCTCACCTAAAGCATCCTCAACGTCGCATTCATCTCGTTCCATATTGCAATTCATTCTTCATAAACGTAAACGTTCGTGTTAATTTTTTTTACAATTCAATTCTAAATTGCAGTGGTCGTACAGATGAAAATATAATTTTTTATTCTATCTGCAGTAACCAATGAAATGACGGTATAATTATTCATAGAAGTAGCTCTGAAATTCTCTTGTGACGCACACACACACGTTCATTTCACTGACTAATGCATGCAGGTCACAACATGACGAGACGATTACACCCAGTTACAGCTGATAATGCTTTCACATGTGTAATTGAATTATATTCGTCATCGATATGTACTCTGATCATTTTTTCAAATTTGAAATTAATCGATACTTCTGTCATGGTATCAATTCATAGATTCGAGTGGGATCACTGATTAGGTTAATTAAGATCGATTATGAATATTCATCTTTGACCTGCGGATTCAAATGATCGAAAACGACTACTTCAATGAATGATTAGTAATTTACTAGTTATGTTGAGATCTCACATGCCATTGATCTGACGGTCAAAAGGTTTTTTAAGTGCAACGTTTATCCTTTACAGTTATAATGATTTAATATTATTTTCACTAAAAATATAATCATATTATTAATAAAATTATGATTAATACCATTATTCATGTATAATTATTATTATCATAATAATAATTATTAATATAGCTATTATTATTGTTATTATTATTATTATTAAATCAAACCTCTTAACACTGTGAATTGAAGAAAATGACCTTTAGGAAATTTCTTCAAAATATTTACCACTTGATCGTGAGGCAGATTGTCAACTCTTACTCGCCCAATGCACGTGATTTTGTCGTTAGCTTGCAATAATAATTGGACATCACCTGTTCCGTTTACCTTGATAACAATGAAACAATTATTAAATATTATTATCAATAAGTTTTATACGTTTAACAGACTTCAGTTTCCCACTATAATTTTTCCTAAATTGATTGTGATAGCTTGCATAATGATGATGGCGCTTGCATAAATGATAAATATCATTAATGAAGCCTTCATAATGCAGGATAAACATTGAGAATATGTTAGAATTGATTGAACATATATCGCTATGTTTTGCATTTTGAGAAAAATTATTCAATCACCTCCAATTATTTATTCAAAATATACTTTT
The DNA here is from genome assembly GCA_037951405.1 of Platydemus manokwari. Lineage (NCBI taxonomy): Eukaryota > Metazoa > Platyhelminthes > Tricladida > Geoplanidae > Platydemus > Platydemus manokwari. The sequence goes on along the minus strand of JBBMOY011224765.1, from coordinate 462 downwards.
CCAAAGTATATGTCTATTTCGAGAGCGACTTAATTGTTTTTTAGTGCCTATTTATGGCGATAAAAGTATTGAAAAAGTTATTTCAAAAATTTCGAAATAGCTATAAGCTCAATTTATAATCTGCAAAAATATAATTTTATGTAAACGTTGTTTTTATTGTCATTGGATTGGTCAATTTAATACCTTTATTAACACACAGAAACATATTATCGTGTTATCAGTTACCGTTATTTTAAATTCATAAAAGACAAACAATTGAGGACTTTATTATTAAAATAAATGAAACTTGGCCAATTTTAAAAAAACGACTCACATAAATTATGGAATTTGATTTAGAAACTTTCGATGATTGATAACATTATTTACTGAAATTATTTACATTTCTCACTAATAATAATATCTCCGATATTGTGATTGGAGATTCTTTTGAAGTTCATTATTATAAGGTTTTATATATATATA